>JAEQBH010008448.1:0-64287 GCA_016808115.1 Tetrastigma voinierianum | reverse complement strand
CTAATCCATCACACATATTTCACAATCAAAGAATAACTAAAGAAAATCACTCAGGCATTTTAGGATTTTGGTTGGGTCAGATGTCTACTCAATACACCTTCACTTGCCAAATTTTCTGGGGACAATTGAGTCATATTTTTCTCATACATCCTTCAAGAAAATTATAGCTCTATGAGTCTATTTTTAGTAGGAATTTGAATCATCTCATTTGGATAACCCAAACACAAGTTATGGCATCTTTATGCCAAACTGGTCTGCATGCCTACCACTCGATTACTTCCATCGTTTTTTCTCAATTTCCTCAGTGTCTTAACTCCATAAATTGGTAATGGTCCCTTCTACTAATTTGAATCTATGGTTCTAAGGTTTCTTTCTTTCTCCAATTAGGAATCATCCAATTTGGATCAATAGAACTCTCAAGTTATTGCATTTTACATTCATACTACTCCAATTTAAAGCATATATATATATATATATATATATATATATATATATATATATATATATATATCGATTATTCTTACACATACTTCAACTTCACAAATTTCTAGGCACTTCAGGTTAGAATTGATACACTTCCTTCAAGCAAATTATTTTCCTAAGTCTAGCTTTTACCTGTAATTTTGAATCACTCAATTCGATGAGTGAAACTTCCAACTATGGCTTAAATACCAAAACTATTCCAAAACACATAACTGCTTAATCGACTGTAAATTTTATCCCCAAATGTAGCATCACTTCAACAACTTGTCCTGATCCAAATCTGCACACTTATTTCTCATGGAGATTTGTTCTCCTGAGACGCTCAAATGGCATCTTAAATTCAATCATCACTCATTTAGTCACCAAGTTATGGCCTAAACAAAAACATGGGTTAGGAAAATTTTTGACAACAACTCCTTTAAAACTTCATAATTTCCTCTATACAAAACTCCTCCATCTGAGGACCACAAACAAAAATCAACCACAAACTGAACTCAAACCAACAAAAATCACCAGATGTGCTGTGGTTTCTTCCTAACCCAAAAGCATCAAATCACAAAAAGAGTAAAAACTAGTGCTAAGTGCTTTACTCTATTTTCACTTGAAATCACTTTCTAGCTTCTTCCATCTTCCTTCTTGAAAATCTTGAATAAAAACGGAGATCACCCAAAAGTTTGATCTTCTCCATCAGCCTTTCCTCCCATTTCCTCCTCTCAAACCCTCTTTCAAAAACGTTTTGGCAATGGTTATCTTAGACCATTTTCGTCTTTAAGTCAAAATCCTTAAGGCCTCATTGGCTCTAACCCTAATAAATCCCATTTTTGACTTAAGTTTGCTCAAATTCTATTTAACCCACTTATCATTTAATTTACTTCGCCTTTGCCCATTTTCACACCCTCAGTCCTTATTTTTACTAATTCCAATTTTGTTTTTTTCACTCTGAGTAAATTCCGGTTCACCTTTTAAATCACTTATCAAATAAAATCAATATTCATTTAACAATTTTCATAAATACCCAAGTTTGGCTCAATTTATACCCGAATATATAATAAAATTATTAAAAAAAAATTCTAGGGTATTTTTGGGGCGTTACACCTAAGGAGCCATAAAACCTTATTTTTCAACCCAAACAGCCCCTAAGGAGCTATATAACCAGATTATTAGTCCAAACAACCCCTAAGGAGCCTTAAAACATGATTTTTCAAACCAAACAACCCCTAAGGAGCTCAGAACGATTTTTCTGGCTTCAAACAACCCTATGAGCTATAAACCGATTTTTTTAACCCAAACAACCCCAGTAAGTAAAAACACAACCAAACAAATTTTAGATAGAAAACAAACCAAAGTAGGAAGAATGCCTACCTTTGGAGCATAGAAGAACCGAAAGAGGTCTCGAGAACACCTCATAATCTCAAAAATTTCGATTTCCCAAAACCTCTTCCTTTGGATCTTCTATGAAATCCTCTTCCGTACCCATGCGCAGCCCCTCGTCGAGTAGATGAACTTTCGTTGGTCGACTAATGCCGACCGATCGAACTTCAGATCGCAGAGAAGTTCCTGAGAATTCTCTCTTATCTCTTCCTTTCACGTACCACTCCAAAAATGGGCCTCCCTCTCCTAATTTCTGCTATAACTTAACGCTTAAGCTATTACGCCCCTACATCGCGCCACTTGTCTTAACTTATTCTCTAGATCCGTTTATGCCTCTCAAACAATTGATTTTCATTCCCGGTTCAAGTTCAATTTATTTTAAATAAACTCACTAATTAATTTTTCCACTTTCGAGATTTTTCTCAAAAATCCCGTTTTGTTTCACCATGTAATTCACACTCCGAAAAATCGTGAAACCAATTGTCTCTAATTTAACGAAATTCGTGGGTAACTAGGATTTTCATGAGACAAATCCAAAATGAGGTCCGTTTTCATCACCCGGGAATTTAGAAAAATTTCGCTTTTGCAACTCGTGCATTATAACAACAATTTACGGTTTTGGTATTTTTTTTTCTTCCAAAAAATTCAAATTTACGCACTCACTAGGCTCTGCATTAGCTAACAAAAACCACTGTCAATATATGTAGATATGAGTTGCTTTTCTTGTTTTTTCAAAATTAAAAAATTATTATATTTGATACTATTTCAGTGCCACTCAACCCATTAGTTTGGAAGTTGTTTAAGATTCTTCTTTTTTTTTTTTTTTGCTCCTCCATTATTCAGAATTTGAATTCTATGGACGTAGACTGATGAGGTAAATAGATGATCTGATGCTCAATACTGCTTTTTATTTTTTCAAATAAAAAATCTTTATATTACATTTTAATTTTAATGGTTTCTGCAAGCATTCAAAAAGCATCTTACTTGCCTTACAAGGCTTTTCTTTTCATCAATGTTCCAAGTCCTAAGTTCTAATTCATGTTTTCTTTCTCTCTTCCTCTTTGATTTATTCTTTTTTAGGTTGTCTCAAGATTTTGGGATGTCAAATTTTAAATTCATCGGGCTGAGATTGATTGGTTTCAGGTAAACATGGAGACGTAATTGGGGGACCACTACTTTTTACGCACAAAAAACTAAATGCCTTTGTTTTTGTTACATGTATGTTCTTTCTCTTCCACTTCAAAAGCCTGGGCTCACCTGGGCTCTGCAAAGAGCCAAAAATCCGCCAAGGAAGGCTGATCATAATCGATGACGCCTTTTTTTAACCAACTCGGGCTGGGAAGCGCATGGGGTCGCCGCCGACCCGACAGCTCAGGGGTCGATGCGCGCCTGATCGTCTCGGGCCGGTGCGCGCGATCGCGGCGGCCGTTGATCCGTAGCTCCGACCACACTCCTCCGCTTAAAACAAAGAAGAAGTTGGGCCTGCGAGGGTCGTGTCAGCGTCGCTCGACGCCTGTCGCTTTCTTTCTGGGAGAAAAGAGAGATCGCTTGGGAGGGCGCACGCGTTGCATACATGAGTACATGCATCTAAGAGTGCGACTTCAATCACGGGTGGCTTACATTTATATTGGAGTGTCCAACCGGGCCAGACTTCGTATCTGTGGATTCGTTCTACTGACGTGGATTTTTCTTATCAAGACGGATTTGGTAAATGGATTTAGAAAGAGCCGTTTTTATTCGGGATAATCCTCCTTCCTTATCGGGGAGATCCAACTGATGATGATCTGTTATTATTTTCCCTTCCTTATTGATAAGATTTGGTTGGATTGAAAGGATAATATATTGTTAGGGGTTATTCTATTTTTTGTATGGGCGAAATGCGATCTAATTTGTAGGATATGGACCTTCTAATTCATCCAAGATCGCCATTCGACCTACGGCTCCGCCTTCGCTGGCCGGGTACCGAGGGGCCCGGGTATTGCGTCAAGGCCGCCACTTCTCGGCTCGTGAGTAGCCTACGAGCCCATTTTTCAAACCCTACTGGGCCGCTCTCAAACTGGTACGGCACGCAGTGCGGTTGTATCGTTTTTTTGCACGGATGCAATTTCCACGCGTTCGTTTGATATTAAGGTTAAGCGTTATCGCCATATGTTCAGGATAATGATGACTCGGCTTCGCATTGCTTTCTATCTCTTCTTTAGTTTCTTTCGCTGCACTTCCTTCGGTCTCTGCTTCTTCCGTCCTCCAACCTCTTCCGCGATCTCGTAATTTATTCGCCGTAGCCTCGTTCGACCCTCGTAGTCTTTTTCGCATTTTCCTGAGGTAGCTTCTTCCGTCTTATTCCCTGGACCACTGCGTCTCTACCACTTTGGTTTCTCTTCGATTGGTACGACGAGGCACTAGGGTTAAATTGACTGGATTTTGTTTTTACTGTTTGCTTTTATTATGGGTCCGGGTCGCTCTTCTTCTTTACGTATTGGCAATGACTCTTCAGTTGTTACCGCTCGGGATGTTAGGATGCTTCCGGGCCGTTCTACCGGTCGACCCCCGAAACGCTCCCGCGCCCCTTCCTCTGGATAAGGATAAAGGGAAAATAAACCCACTAACATCCTGGGATCGGGATACCTTAAATCTACCGCCTAACATGCCGGCGGACTGTGGGACCTGAAGTGGGCCTACCCTTCAGATGGGTTACCTCGCTTAACGCATTATCGACCTCCCAGTCCGAGTACGGACCTCGACGCTCGACTTTTACGTAGCTTTCGTGTTCGACGCCAGAGATGTTTCGAGGTCGCCTTGATAATGGTCAAGCTCCACTCGCACCCCTTCATGAAAGGGGTTCTGCAACATTTTAATGTATGTCCTTCCCAACTCGCTCCCAATGGTTAGGTGGGCCCACTGCCTTTAGTGACGAGGGCTCCCATGTCCCTAAATAAGTGGCTGCTCCTCTATCTTTGCAACCCCAAAGGGTACTACCGAGGGCTTCCTTTATTTCTCCAGTCCCTGAGCTCCTCCTCGGTGATCTCTCGATTCTCTCCTTCCCTCCCAGCAGTCGTGGAAGGGACGCTATTTCTCGTGAGCTGGTCGCAACTGGAATATGATCCTTCCGACAAAAGACGACACTGGCTGCCCAAGTGGCTGACCACCCCCCGATAATCTCGTGGAGTGCTCAAGCCCGTTGTATAACTCAGGTGAAGGCTGTCAATATTTCGATTAAGACTACTCATGCTTCCTGTGTGCTCGACCGACCTTAATTCAAGATAATGTCGAGCTCTGGCCGGGCTAATGTCCGCTCTGGCCCCACGGAATGATAAACGACATTCCCCGGGTCCATCCACCTGAGGTCTACGTTCCATTGCTCGAGGTCCCGCTCTCCTTCCACCACGGAGTCTCTCCCATTGGGCCACTGCAGCTCCACTCCTACTGTGAGAGATTTTCAACCAAATGGGGGCGCCGGTCCCTGGCCCCGGCGCGAAACGAAAAATCAAGCCCAATCGAAAGACTCCACGGCTTCTTGGCCAAGGTTGTAATCGGGCGCCCCAACTTCGCCAGTCGGAGCGGCTAGCCGTCACACAGGCTCCGTGGTCACGGTAGCCTCCGTCCCCTTCTAAGCCCTGCCAGGGCAAAAATCTCGACGAGCCGCCGAGCAACCGCTGTCGCTATGCCTATTACCGTCTCGAATCCGCTCTCGAGAGTGCTAGCCACCTCCTCGGTGCGGGAAGAGCAAGAGAAAACTAATCAAAAGTCAGGAAGATGAGATTCGTCTTCACACCGGTCGAACCGCAGTGCGATCTGTCCGTCCCATGATTCCGACCGAGGTCAAAGCTCGCCCGTCGACGAGGCTCGCCCCATCCCTTCAGGGGCTGCCTCTGCAAGTCTCCGCATCCGATAGTGTCTCGTTCAGTCGATCCCGTATCGGGATGTGCCGACTCATATTCGATGTGCGGTAGCCACCATCGCTGGTCCACCGATATGCCAAACTAAACGAAAAGCATGTAAAAATCGCCGATTTATATAGCGAAGGCGCTCTTTCTTTTCTGAAATGACCGAGCTACAAGAACAAAGCCAGCCAGATGATCAAGAGGTGGAGAGACTTAAATCGATTCAAAGATGTACTCAAGTCACGGCCACGCCCCAAGCAAAGTGCAGAGGATGAAGTCTCGAAGTAGTCACATGGCCAAGGCGAGCCAAGGTCCCAGAGCTCCATGTCATGCTGAATGATCCGATCGAGACCCTGGACTGGTCAGCCTCCCAAAGACGAGCTTCAAAACTAGTGGATTTGTGCCTGTCACATCCCTGGCGAGTCGCGGAGTTCAAGAGAGAGTCACAAGGTGTTAAACGAAATAGCCGCTGCTCATGGCGAGGCCTCCGAGGCCAGGGCGCTGCTAGACACGGCTCGTCGTGAGGCCTCCGAGGTCAGAATTCGGCGGGCTAAAATTACCGGAGGAGGTCGCTGATTGCGCGGATCTTCACCGCGCGCAACATCCCTCGGTCAGCCGTGGCGACGACGTTATTGGGGCCAGATCGGCACTGCCGCCTGGCCTCCGTGGCTCGCCGCCAGAAGGTCGTTAACGCCCACCCGCACTTGACTTCAACTTCGATCTCCCCAAGTGACGAGGAGGCGTGAGGTGTCTTTCTCGCAAATTATTCTGGAGAACCGATACTTATCGAAGCTTCCATCTCCCTCTTCATCGCCCGTTCCTCCTCGCTAATGCTCAGGTTTTGCACTCATTTCGCCTACCGATATCGAGACTTTTATATTTTTCTTATGTACACCGCTGTTTCGCCCGGGGCCCGAGACATATGTAGCTCTCCTTTTAATAAATATTCATTTTTTATTGTCTGCGTTCTCACTGTAGTATTTCCGCTTTTCTTCATGAATTGTATTATAACATCCCTAAATATACCCTAGCAGTTTTCAGACTTGTTTAGGTTATATTAAAAGTTAAATATGAATTTTCGAAAAATAAAATGAGGGACCCAGAAAGTTTACAAGATACAAGGGCAATCTTGTAATTTATTAAAAAGGATATGAAAGTTTAAAAGAGGAAAGATCAGTCAAAATGAGAAATCGCATAAGTTGATTTTCAAAAGGAAGAATTCGGGGACTAAGATGCAATTATGGAAACTTAAAGCAAAATGGATTTTACTGGGGCCAAACATGCCCTAACAAACATGGGATTTAAAGACCAAAATTGGTCTCACTGGGGAGAGCTCAAAAAACATGAAGGAGAATAAGAAGAAGAAGAAGAGAAGAGGAAGAGGAAGAGGAAGAGTATGAAAGAGATCAAGCAAGCTAAGATCAGCGGTATGGAACTTGAATTTTGGTATGGAACTTTGAATTAGATAGATCACATGGAATTTTAAGGTTTGTTATGGTTAATAGCTTATCTCCAAAGCTGTGGTTTTGATAGAATTGTATCCAACCTTGGATTTTTGAAAATAGGTGGATAAACCCCATATACACAAGATAATCATGTAATTCCCCTTTAGATTGATTCATGGTTAAATGTCAAGTAGTCCAAATAGGTTTAGAATAAACCCTAGTAACAAATCCTTGAGTTTGACTTGAGTATGGGTTGTGACCCATTAGAGTTGTGTGGGGAAATTCATGAAGATTTGAAGAAATATAACATGTAATTGAAAGAGGATTTGAGTAGGAAAAGGATCATAAGATGATTTTCAAGTGGTCTCTAAGTGTTCATGAGGTATGTAGTCGATTACAAACATATGGAAAATGGGAGAAAAACACACACTTGGGTATTTTCAGGTCATGGTACCGTACACTTTGAACTTGTACCGGTACACTTTCGTTCTCGGGCTATTTTTATTAATATGTACCCCAAGACATGTTAGACATGCACCGCACAATCCCTGTTCGTTTCCAGTTTTTTTGACTGAAGTTTCCTGCATTTTGGCCATAACTTTGCTCCTTTATTATCCAAATTGAGTGATTCATGGCCACTCAAATAGACTTCAAGGAGAACCATCCATATTGAAATAGACATCGTCAGCCTTATTACTCTAAGTGGCTCCAAAATCCACTTTGGGTGGGACCATGTGCAAACCAAATTTGCTCTGTTGAACATAGAGAAGTTCTAAGCTGTTTCGGGACGTATCCTTGAGTTCCTGTCTGAATTGGGTGATTCCAGTTGGAATAGAACCCTTAGCACCTTAGTTTTAAATGATTATAAGGAAATAGTGTCAAAATATGAAGTTAAGACCCCGAAAAAATGAGTAATACAAACTGTCACTAGAAAAATTCCAGAATGACTAGTTATAGCGAAAATGCCATAACTTTAGTTTAGATGATCCGATTGGATTGATTCCAATTTCTAAATAAAGTAGATTCATAGAGGAATAAGAATACATAGGTTGCATAATGTACAAGTATAGAAAGGTATAGGAATATGTCATAAGATATGATAGGTATAAGTCATAAAATATGATAAGATACGATAGAACATGTCATAAGATATGATAGTCTAAAGTACACAAATGATAGGCACATATGCATATAAGATTAAATGATATGAATATAAGCGTGTATGATAGGATTATATGATAGATATACTTAAATGAATAGATAGAACATGCTAAGAACAAATGATAGGAATACTGCAAATGATATGAGTATATGATAGACATTACCTAAAAGGAATAAGATGGAACGTACTAGAACACATGATAGAATACGTAAAAGATATTAAAGATAAGATGTGACATACCGAATAATAAAGATGGAACACGTTAGAACATATGATAGAAAGATTAAACATAAGAACGATAGAGACAAGCAAAAGATGACAAAGCATAGGAACAGAACATGTACATAAATGATAGGTACATATATGAAAATGTGGAACGAAAGTAAAAGTCTGCCATGATAGAACATAGAAAGCAATAAAGAATAGCTAAAACATGATAGAAATGTATAAATGATATAAAGAGATATGAATATAGAGCCATATGAATATATGAATACAAGAGTGCATAGATGCATTCATGAAATATGATATAATGTAAAACTAAATGATAGAAAAGATATGAATATATGTATTATATATATATATATATATATATATATATATATATATATATATATATATATATATATATATATATATATATATATATATATATATGAGAACCGAAATGTGAAACTATAGTTATGAGAACGCACATGCAGTAAAATAACGATAAGATATATGCATAAGCAACATGATAACAATGGGGCTATTCATGCTTATGATATGTACGTAAAATGCACAAAGTCGACACCGCTAGACCTCGTAGGATGATAGCATGCCTATAGAAGATAATAAATTGTCGAAGATATCTCATGGGATGCATATCGAGGCCCCGCTTCGTCGACGACAAAGATCCCGTTTCGACAAAGGCCCCGCGCGGCCACCACACTGTACGCAGATCGCCGCCGTACGCTGGATGCACCGCCGGCACCGATAAAATATGACATAGGTCACCGGCCTCGCATGCTGATGATACCTGGGTATTAACCGACAAAGATCACGCCCTCGTACGCTGATGCATCTTCGGCACACATACTTCCCGTATCCGCTCTCTAAGGTATTCGGCAGATATGAAACCAAAAAGGAAATGATATGTATAAGATATGACCTGATATGAGAAGCATAGCACTGCTATGCGATGAAAGTACAGACAATTACAAGAACAAGTAGCACAGTATAAATTGATATGAAAATAAGTATATGAACACAAGAAAAGTAATAAAAGTATACAAAAGTACAAAGTATAGGATGATAATAAGAAAGTACAAATGTATATGAAGTATAGAATAGCACAGATAATGTGATGAAAAGTACAAGATGAACACCTATAATAGGAAAGTATACAATAGTACAAGTATGAAAGTGAAGAATGCAATAAATCATAGAACCTAAAGATGAAAAAGACATAGACTGTAGACATGCTACGAACTCGACAAAGAATAGAATATTGAGTTATTAAGGCAACAAGCTGGAAAGATGAACACGTGATAAGTATAGAATATGTAAAGTACTCAAATGTAATACGTAAAGATAAATGAAGTGAGATGCTAAAGACATAGAACATGTAATGTAAGATCGACACGCAATGTAATATCGATGATAAGGAATTACGTTATAAAATGTTTAGACATATATAATGCATATGTATAAGCTTCATGACAACGCTCATCGGCGTATCATTCATGCTTATGTTCCCACTAAGCGCAAAGCTTAGCACGGTGTTCAATCCGCAGGTACGTAAGCCGAAGACAAAGGATAGAAAGATGTGACATTCCACATCACAGCAGCCGACTCGTAGATAGTGCTCGTTCAAATACGCTCCGCAATCTCCGATGTTTTGTAATAGAAATTGTACATGTATAAGTGATCGGGACTCGTATATGTGCATTAGACAGACTTAATACCACCTGGTAGCTCTTTTCTGTATACGTATTAAAATGATTTTCATATTACTCGAACACAGGCACCATCAGTACAGTACACTCTGAGAAAGAACAGTCAACGAAACCCAAGACAAAGAGAGATAACACAGAGTAGATGTGATCAGCACTCCTGACTTCTGCTCTGATCCGCCCACCTGCCCGGCCGGATCCGGGCGCGTGACACAATGGCCCGACTGTGGCTCGAGTCGAGCAATTAAGCTCATCAAACAATGTCTCGAGGCTCGTGGGCCAATTCAGCACGAGCCGCACCGATTCCCAGGCCATAAGGTCAGATAGGCTGAGCTCGCCAACCGAGTCGTCGGGTCTTCGCCGACTCGCCTCGCATGTGCCGAACCCGATTTTGTCAGGCGCATAAAGACACCCTGAGCGGCCGATTCCATCACCGACCGCTGAGTCGGCAGATTCCTTAGGGTCGCGATGACCTATTTTCGCGTAGCTCGTTAGCTCGAAGCGGCCGACCGCTTACCGACTTCAGACGTAGCCGAATCGCTCCCCAGTCGCGACGACCTTATTTTCGCGCGTATTCGTCACCAACTACCGACCGGTTTAACTCGCATGAGTCAATCGCATTCCTTAGCCGCACGACCTATTTCGCGTAGCTCGCTAACGTAGACCGCCGGGTTCCGGCTTCATATCAATAGCTCGATAGGCCTGGCCCATGAACTAGTCAATCGCGAACTCCATTGGAAGAGCTCGCCGCGAATCGTTAAAGTGGCTCGTCGGTGGACTTCAGAAGAGCTTCGCTAATACGAATCAAGTTGGTGTAGCTCGCCCATGTGAACTACTAGGGAAGCAGCTCGTCAATAGAATCGTTAGCGTAGCTCGTCCATGTGGAATCGCTGTGGAAGAGCCTGCCAATATGAACAATGGGTACTGGTCCATGTGAACTACCGGGCTCGCCGTCGAGTCGTCGAATCGAGATGACCTCAGTAAATGCGGACTGGCCCGCAGTAGACCGAACCGCCAAAGTGAGCCGCTTGGCCACAACGCGGGGCTCAGCGGCGTTCCACCGAAATGATCCGACTACAGCGCTGCATGTGCCGAGTGGATCACCCCGCCAATGCGAGTCGCTTCGGTCCCTAAGGCTACGGCCTGTGGGCGTTTCTGAAACGAGCGGCGATGTAACGGTGTCGACAACTGAAGTGGCATCGTAGCTCGAGCCGGTCCGACTCATGAGGCGCCGTGGTCCGTGCAGGCGGGGACAGCCCGCCAAAGTGAGCCATATCGGGCTCCCCAAGGCCGTGGCCTCGCGCGCTCCACCCGAGCCACGATGTACCGAACATGATGCCGAGCGGCAATGTACCGAGTCGTCCGGGACTCTCGAGGCAAACAAGGGCCTCGCAGCATGAGCCTCGTCAGCAAGCCACGGCTCGCGTCACTCGTGGCGTTCCACCGAAAGGTCGATCCGACTCGCTAAAAATGGTCCGTGGCCGAGCGGATCACCTCGCCAATGTGAGTCGCCGCTCCCCGGCGCGACGGCCTTACAATGCTCCACTCCCGCCGATTCGACTCACAGCAAATATGGCCTACGCCGAGCAGATCAATTGGCCACGCAGTCATTGGCCCGCGGTCACACGACCGCTTCGATCGAACAGCCTACATACCGGCCATCTGACTTATGATTTTCGTTGAAAGGTGCGAACGCCTTAAATGTCGAATATCGGAGAATTTGGAACGCTCAGTGACTTTTCGAAAGGCTTCGGGCCTTCTTATAAATGGCGGCTCTGTCGCTGTGGGGCTTATACTTGTATATTTCGCTTTCCAAGGTGTAACCTAATCTAGGTGGAGATGAATCGTCTGAGTCCGGTCATCTTCGCCGAGGATCCTCTCTCAAGATTTCGTCTGTTGTCGTTTTCACACGTGGGAGTCAGGGTTTTCCCGATCTCCCCTTTTTTGTTTCTTCCCCGCATAAACCTTCCATCCCTTTTCTTCTTCTCCTCTTTCCACTTCTTCCTTTCCTTCTCCTTCTTTCATTCTCTCCTTCTTTCGCTCTTCTCTTTTTTTTTTTTTTTTTTTTTTTTTTTTGTTGAACCGCCATTGATTAATCGATGACCCGCTGATCAACCGAACAATCCGACCGGGAATAAAGAGTGGCTTTTTATGTCTATGAACTTTCTCATTATGTATTTCGTGTCTTATATATCCGAACCGGTCTCGAGATGTCTAACAAAATAAATCCGCTGAACGCCTCAACTCGTTACATAAGAATCGATAAGGCTCTATTTAATATTACAAACCGATGCCTACTGGTAAAAACGCTTAAGATGCTCTGCATTCCATGTATGTTGTAAGATTTTTCCTTCCTCCTGTCTGAGCCTATAATCGGGCCTCACCGATGACTCGAGATATGACGTAAAGGACTCCAAATAAATTCCGCTTTCCATGCACCTGGGTTCTTCCGATTTACAGGAGTTTCTTTAAGACTAAATCACCGTGCATATAGCCTGGTTTGACTTTTTATTATAGTACTCATTGCCTTCCTCGATAATCCTCTCAGAGTTCTTTAATGCTTGCTCTCACACATCTGGGGAGTTCTAAGTTTATACGGCGGCCTCGTCATCAGGTTCCACCGATGCTAACTCGATCCCGAGAGACTTTATTCGACCTCAACTGGCCACCGCTTCTGCCAAAGGCAAACTGTGGTTTCCCGGTTGTCGACTTGTCAGTCCTCAGAGCCCATAATACCCTGGGAGGTATTTCACCCAATTTCCTCGTAGTGTCTTCCAATCTGGGTCTTCGCGCGCTTTAAGGGTTCCGATAAGGACTTCTACCGTCCGCTGGATCGGTGTGCTTCGATGAGGTTAATTTTTAATTCCATCTCTGCACGTAAATCTCTGACCTGAGCGTCAACCTGTTTGCCCGATACCGTGGCTCTCGAATACCAACCCGCATATGACGGCTCGCCGCACAAAATCGCAGTGCACTGCCATCACGGGCCATGTCGCTTCCGCCCACTTCATGGCAATCCACCGCGACGATTATGAATTTCAGACCGACCCCAACAACGGGCAGGGTCCAGCGTCCAAACCCCACCGCTGGAAAGTGCCAAAGGCTTCGTGGATCGACGCATGGGCCTCGGGCTAGAGGCGTGAGATCTCGCGTGCTCCCGCATTCCCGCATTTCGACCAGTCTGCTGCATTCGAGCACATAGCCGTTAGCACTCCCCGCCTCAAGACTTTTCCCGCTAATGCCCTGAGCCCGACATGGTTCCCGCATGCCCTCGCGTACTTTCCTCGAAGACGCATTCTGTCCTCTCCCCGCGACGCATTTAAGGAAAGCTAAGGTGAAAATCCCCGCCAGGAGGCTTCCCTCGCGGGATCGTAAACCGGCGTATCTTCGCCTTTTATTTTACCGCTTCTTCGAGTCGCCCTGCAGTTTCCGTCTATTATATATCCCAATGGGTTCCATCCAAGCTCTGGTTGGGACTCGACCTGGCAACCACTCTCGGGCTTAAGGAGATCGATCGAGGGTTCCCGCCTGTAGACACAAGGTCGACCGCCGAGGTCTTCCTGTGAGGCCGTGGCTAGCTTTACCAAGGCGTCTACCGAGTTCCGCTTCCGGGGACACATGTCGACCTAAACCAACATGAATTTTTTTTAATATGTCACGAACTTTCTGAGGTATAGAATCCCATCCTTTCACTTTTTGGCCTCAGAGGTATCTTTATTTGTCCGACCACCACTGAGTCACCACTCCCAATCGGTCGACTCTAATGAATGGCGAGGCCGAGGTTCGCTATGACTACCCATACTCTAGCTTGTCGAAGTATGGAATCCAAATCTGAGTGCATATTCAATGTCTATTCCTTCTGGTGAAGTTAGATAAGACTCGCTCCACTCTCAAGGCTGCCTCTCAAGCCCATCTACGAGTTTCCAAGTCGGGAGGTCACTACTGTTACGCCCTTACGGGTTCACGATGTAAACTCCATGATCGAAGCTCACAAGACTTGCCCTTATTGCGCTGGGTCTCGTATCTGATATCGAACTCGCCGCCCTACGGCCCACTTCACGCCCTTCCTGAGGTCTCGTGTGTTTATGCAACACTGCTTACTCCGTATTCATTGAACTTCTATGGTACGAGCCTGAAATACTCTGCGAGCTTCCAGCTGCTAAGCACAGCCAAAATCAACTTTCCATTCGTACCTCTCCTCTGCTCCCTCTTGGGAGTCTCTGGCCGCAATAGTAACCGGGTGGGCCGAACTCGCTCTTATCTCCGACAAGGACAAATACCGGTTGAAAAGTCTCTGACACGCTTGGTATAGCAGGAGTTCCCCGACAGACTTACTAGAACGGGAGGGGAATGTGCATGTTTTCAGTCAAAATGCTTCTTCACACTTTGTATCCTATCAAAGGCTTTCTTCAACTCGGAAGTTAAAGGTCGGCATTTATCACTCGGGCTCGATACGAACCCGCTTAAAGCCGCAATCCTCCCCTGCCGCTCACTTCCTTTATACCGTAAGGTGACGCCATGTTCAGCAACGCCTTTATCTTGTCCGATTTGCCTCACCCCGCTATTCACTATGAAACCCGTGGAATTTTCTCGTCGACACGCCGAAGGCACACTGGGCCGGATTCTAGCTTCATGTTGTAACTTCAGATTTGGAACGCCTCGAGAGATTTGAGTGATGTGAAGGCCTGGCCAAGGTGGATTTTACCAACATGTCACTATGTATACCTCCATGGGCCGCGCCTCATCCGGCTCTCGAACATCCTGCCCACCAACCCTCGCAGTGGCTCCTCGCGATTCAGTCCAAACGCGATCACCCAATAACACAAGTTCCCTATACCGTGACGGAACGAGGTCTCTTTCTTCGTCGTCCGGTCCATAATGATCCGTCAGAATTTTAAAAAGGCATCCATAAAACCGAGAAGTTCATACACCGCGGCAGCGCCCACGATTTGCAGGTCGATTCTCTATTAAAGGGAAGTCAGCCCTTCGTGGCATGCTTGCTTATGCTCTGCGAAGTCGATACAGAAAAGATCGCTTACTCATTGTTTGCTTTCGAACAGCACGATATTTTTCCAACCACTCAGATACCCACCTCCCCGATCGCCTCCGCCGTATGAGTTGCCGACCTCCCTGATGGCTTTTTTCGCTTTCCTGCGCGGGCTTCTTCGCTGCTTGACCTAAGTTGGGATAGCCGTTCAAATTTACGGTGATTACCGTAGGTCAATTCCTCCTAAGGCCCGCTTCATGCGAAGACGTCATATGTTCAAAACTGGTAAGGAGGCTTTAAGGTCTTCCGCTAGTTCGTTTACATAAAGTAGATGTTTCGGCCGTCATCCAAATGATACCGGTTCTAGATCTTCGAGGGCTCTGGGCCCGTGTGCACCTCGTCACGCATGTCAAGCTCGCTCCACATTCACGCTGTCGGATCGCCTTGCTCAACGAGGTCAGTAGCATTCTCCGCCACCCGTCGATCTCCTCGACCATCCTTACCCGCGTATGGTCAGGGAACTTGATTATCATGTGGGTACGCTGAGGGATGGTCTGTATCAAGGGGGGCCGAGAGAGGGTCTACCTAACAACATATTATGTCGGGATGCATGGCGCCTACAATGAGGAATCTTGGTCGTTGTCGTCATCGGCAAGGGCTCTCCCGCAGTGAGCACCCGCTGATCGAGCCCAAAGGCAGCACCTTTCCCTGCAAAATCCCTCGCAGATGTGTGTTGTCGACGGCCCGCTTTTTCTCTCCCAACGCCCATTTTATCAAGGTCGACGCGCAAAGATGATGGCATGTACCAACTCCCTGTCACCAGACCCGATGAACTCCGCTCGGTCGCCACTACCGCACGTAATCTCGCACTACCGGTCTGCCGCGGTAGGCCGGCATCCTCCGACCAGTGCCAGAATGATGGATGTCGAGCCGCCACAGCTGAATACCAACGATTTCTATTTCCGCCGGACCATCGCTAGATGGGCTTTGGTCGAACCAGACTTTCGCCCTCGCGAATCCTCCCCCAGATCACCGATTTCCAAGGGGTCACGCGCCGAAGCCGCCGCTCACGGCCTACCGTTGTCGTAGTCGGGCCCGGGTTCTCGCTTGATTCGCCCGATTGGGGCCTCCGATTCTTCGGAGATATGAACGCCGAGGTATCCGCCGCATAAGTACTCTACTTCGAGTCGTATAGCCGCCCGTATGGCGTCCAGCCCCTATGGAACTCGCAGTGATTTTGAGTTGTCTCTCGTCGCAGATCCACTTCATCTAAGTCGCCATCTCGTGAATTGTTCGCTTCGCACTTTGCGCAGACCTCGTGACACCGAGGCCGCCGGGGGTGAAGCGCCATGACAACTTCGTCGTTCGACCGTGAATCTGCACATCTCTCGAGGTCGCCACGCCTGGGGGATCGTCATTTTCGAGATTTTTCTCGTCAGCTTGCCTTGGGCTTCATTCCTCGCCGTTCGTCTCGCTCCACTCTCTCTGCATGGGCGGAGGAGCTCTCCTTCGATATGAGGGCTTCGCCGTTTATATACTTCGTCGCTGCGAAGCAATTCCTACCATGCTTCGTCGAGGGTTCTTTGAGACGGAAAAACATCGGGATCCTTCTCGACCGCACTCCTAACCCAAGAATAACGCAAAGATCGTTAATTTTCATCTGTATGTCTATCTTCGTGACTCCTACACAATCTTCGCGGCAGACTTCGCACTCATGAGCCCGCTGACTTCGGCCAATGTGACGGTAACTCTGCTTTCTCGCACGTCCCGCTCGATGAAGGGAGACGAACGCAGCGGATGGCTTCGAATGAAGAGATTGATGAAGGTGGAATTCTATTAAACCAGGCCAAGGCTGGGCCCTTTAGTGTGGTAGCGAAAACCCTGCATCGCACAGGGTTCTGATACCCATCCAACTCCATTTGATTTTTGTAAGTATTGAGATGGTCGACGGGATCTTTGATTCCATCGAATGCTTCCACTGCGGGTATCTCCCAATTTCATTTCGGTGGTAGCGAGCACCTCACCGTGAAGGGTGATTCAGTTTGTCGTACTCAAGGTGTCCATATCCGGGCACGCCCTTTAACCACCTCCTTCACGATCGAAGTTCGTCATTAAGACTTCCAACCTCTCGCCTCTCATGTGTAACGCCCAAATGCCCCTCGGGACGCCATTACATACTAACAACCATTTACACCATGAGAGCAAAGCACAATTAAAAATCCATAAATGACCAAGGGTCCTTAATTTATCAGGCTCAAGTGTAGCCCTTATCTCTGGGAAGGAAGCTTCCACCTCAAAACACAACCCAGGCATTATAACATCCCCCAATATCGGGCTCCATTTATCCATCACATATTTACAATATTATCCCAAAAGATTTCTATTCACCGTATGAAGTACCCACAATAACCTTTCTAAAAGACTAAGCCAAGCCAGTGGTCAGCATTAACAAAAGAATATGCCTAACAATGACATTTATATTTCAAAGAATTAAACTATGATATCATAAATAGGACAACAAAATACTAGACTTTACATGAGATTTCAAAATAATTTATCTAGCCTAGTACAAAGAAACTGATACTTCACATGTCTCCCTAATTCGCATTCCCAGCTGGCCTCCCCACGCGCGGTTCCACCCCCACCAGCCCTCCCTCAAAGGTAAAACTAAAAGGGATGGGCAGTAAAGTGAGCACGAAGCTCAGAGGAAAATTCTCCCAAACTCCAACAAGGTTTGTGAAAAGTATGAAAACATTTCTGCCTTCATTTTGCTTTATAACATATCATGTATGTACCATTTACGTAAACCAAGGACATTGCAAATAGATCCCAAGTTTATATGAAAACACTTAAGTAAATGTACACTCAAGCAACGCGTAAACAAAATTATACACATTTTCACCAAATACCATTTCCGACCGTTATTTGTTTTTGTTTCTCAAACATCCTTACAATAAACTTCCCATTCCTCATAGTAGTGTTTCTCCATCATCCTTATAAGGAACCTCGAGTATAGGTACTCTGGCTGAGCATCCTTATAAGGAACCTCTCATATATCATAGTGTGGTTTCTCAAGCATCCTTATAAGGAACCTCAGTATAACTATGGGGGTCGAGCATCCTTATAAGGAACCTCTCATATATCAAAGTAGCTTCTGCCACCCTTATAAGGAACCTCGAGTATATAGGTCGAAAGCATCCTTATATTTAACCTCTCATATATCAAAAGAGGCTTCTGGCATCCTTATAATAAACTTCTCATTCCCCATAAGAGTGTTTCTTCAAAGATCCTTATAAGGAACCTCGAGTATAGGTATCTGGGCTGAGCATCCTTATAAGGAACCTCTCATATATCAAAGTATGGTTTCACATCCTTATAAGGAACCTCAGTATAAGTATAGTCGAGCATCCTTATAAGGAACCTCTCATATATCAAAGTATTTCTCAAGCATCCTTATAAGGAAACTCTGAGTATAAGTATAGTTGAGCATCCTTATAAGGAACCTCTCATTCATTATATAACAACTCCCATGTTAGCGTAAAAATCCCCCATAATATACAATAATCCCCATGTTATGTGTAAAAATCCCCATACTATAATAATCTCCTAGGTTATGTAAAAAAATCCCCATATTATATAAAAATCCCCATAAAGAAAATCATTCCCGAAAGGAGCTCTGGAACTCAAGCTCCAAACAGTCTGAGCGAAGCCTGACCGCGTTGACCACCATAGTAGAATCCCCCATACTATATCAAAATCCCCCATGTTACGTAAAAATCTCCCATAATATATAATAATCCCCCATGTTATGTAAAAATCCCCTAGGTTATGTAAAAATCCCACATATTATATAAAAATCCCCATAAAGAAAGTCATTCAAGTGAGTCTGAACCTAAGCTCCAAAATGTAGTGAGTCAATCGCAAGGATCACCATAGAATCCCCATACTATATATAAAAAATCCCCCACTGGATTCCTCGATCACCATACCAGAAAATTTATTTTACCAACCAACCATTTCACAACCAATCATTCCATATATCTCAAATTTACTGGAAAAACTTCTAAGAATCCACAAACAATCATAAAACAATCTAAGAAATAATAGGAAAATACAAGAGATCATACCACGCAGATTTTTCTACTCACACAAATCACTAGGAGTTAAATCAATCCCCAAAGAACACATTTAAGAATAAATTCCTCCTTCCCATCGTGCATAAAGAGAGAATGGTTTCGTAATACCTTAAAAAATAGCATTTATAGCCCCAAAACGACATATATATACTCCTAGCCTTCAATGTAAGTGAATGGGAGAAAACCCCTACCTTTAATCATCAATTCAGATGGGATCTTCGAGCTTGATCCCGACCGCCTTCCTTCTTTCTTTCTCTCTACGGCTCCTGGGTGGTTCCAAAGGGTGGGTGAGAGTGAGGCCAAAGAAAAATGAGAGAAAATGAGTGAAAAAGGGTTTTAAACCTAGAAGCCCCGATTTTTGATCGCTCATCAAGTATTTTGGTTTTTCTTCAAAATTACAACACTACACTCAAATTTTTGTCTAAGGGGACTACTCTAAGGTTTTTCGACGTTCTATTCATTTTTAATGTTATTATAACCTAAAAACCTTTATTTCTATGATTTATGTAACCATTTTCATATTTATCATTCTTACGCTGATGCAAGAGGCAGAAACTAATTGACGATAATCGATATTTACATGCGGGGGGGTTTACAATCCACTTCTTGAAAGAAAAGTTTCATCCTCAAACTTACCTCTAATAGCGAATAAACGCGTACTTCTCTCATATTTCTAGCTCCCGCTCCCATGTAGCTTCTTCCACTCCATGGTGTCAGCACACAACTTTCACTAGCTCCGATGATTTGGCTTCAAGCACCTTCTTCGGGTAATCAAGAATCCTCACCTAGCCGTTCTCATATGTTACCCCATCTCGACTTCTATATCTTCCAAGTTTACTTAATCGGTGTTGCATCCGATAGACACTTCTCAACATTGATACGTTGAATACGCCATGCACCCTGCATTAACCGAGCGGCAATCGTAACTGATACGTCGCTTTGCCTACCACTTTGATCACTTCAAATGGTCCAATATATTCTGTGCTAACTTTCCTTTCGCTACAAATCTAAACACTCCTTTGGGGACATCTTGAGAATACATAATTCCCCTCTTGAAATTCCCCCAAGGGTCTTCGCCGTCGATCCGCATAACTTTCATTTACTGCTACCGCTGCGAAGCTCTCCCAATGAGTCAATCTTCCGTAGTTTCCCGAACAATCTCTGGCCCAAAGAGGCTACTCTCGCCCGCTTCCAACCAACATGTCGGTGATCTACATGGCCTTCCATACAACGCCTCATAAGGTGCCATCCCAATACTTGCCTGATAGCTGTTGTTATACGCAAATTCTACCAACGACAAATGGTTACTCCAGTTTCCCTTGAAGTCCAACATGCAAGCACGTAACATGCTTCCACAACTCAGATCACCCTTTCTGACGCCACCGCTTCGGGATGAAAGTCGTGGTCGAAATGTAACTCAGACCTATCATTGTCAGAGACTTTGCCGTAATCCTCGCACTACAAACCGAGGAATTACGATCCGACACGATGTAGAGTAACTCCATGCAATCTAACAACCCTCACGACATGTAGCCTGCCGCAGTCCCCATTGCGGTCCGTGGTCTTCATACCCGTGAAATGAGCTGACTCGTGAGTCTATCAACAATAACCCATACGCATTATGCCCTCGTGCGTCCGGAAAACCAAATACTGGGTCCATGGTGACGTGATCCCACTTCCACTGGATGTGCAAGGATCGTAGTAATCCTCCCGCCGTTGGTGCTCAATCTTTACTTGTTGACACACCGCACATTTGAAATGTATCTAGCTACATCCTTTCATCTCTTCCACCAATACCGCCGCTTCATGTCCCTATACATTTTGTTACTCCCTGATGGATGGAGGAACTTGAACGAAGGGTATTCATCTAATACTTTCCTGATCCGATCATGGTTTCCAGGTACATAACCTTCCCCGAAACCGTAACTCATCATTAATTATTTCCCAATTCTCAACCATCTCACTCCTCTCCAACCTACTCCGTATAGCCTCCAACTCATTGTCTCTTCGCTGCAACGCCACGATCCTTTGTCAAGCAACGGCTGAAGCAAGATCAATACGCATGGTCGATTCACTTTCCCGATCCATAGATCAAAATCCTAAGGGCATCCTTCAACTTCCATTTAGTTATGGAAACATCAGTTCACCCCGAGACTTTCTCGCTATGCATCCGCTAATTACATTTGCCTTTCCGATGATAGTTTCGAGTGAAAAGTCATAGTCTTCCGTACTCAACCCACCTCCTTCGCCGAGATTCAAGTCTCAGGTGAAGATATACTTAAGGCTCTTATGATCCGAATACACTGGAATTTCCTCCCCATATAAGTAAGACCTCCACAACTTAAGAGCAAAACCACTACGACTAGTTCCAAGTCATGAGCGTGGTACCGCCTCACGAAGTCTCGAAGGTCATTTCTCGAGCCATAAGCAACTACCTTCCCCTCAGATAAGACACATCCCAAGCCTCTAGAGAAGCACTGCACACCTCATATTCTTCCCACCGCTTGGAATAATAAGGATTAGGGCCGCTTGTCAATTTCTCCTTCCAAAGTGTGAAAACAAGTTCACACTCTGTGAGTCCACAAGAATCTCTCTCCTTCTCGTCAGCGAAATATCAGTATCAAGAAGCTGAGAATCCCACAAACCTCCGATAAGAAATTTCGCTAAGCCCGTGGTTACGCGACTACATCTTTGGTGGTTCTACTTTATCACCGCTCAATCTTTGCGGTCAATACACCGTTTCCTGACACCACATGGCCAAGGAATTTCACCTCCTTCATCCAAAACTCGCATTTGCTCATCTTCGCATATAACTTATGCTCCCTCAAAGTCTGGAGCACAATTATGAGATGGCGTTCATGTTCCTCGGGGGTCCGTGAATGTGATTAAGATGTCATCGATGAACACAATGACAAATTGATCCAAATACGGTCGAAATACCTTGTGCATCAAATCCATGAAAGTTGCGGGGGTATTATTCAATCTGAACGACATTATCACTGAATGACCATACCAGTACAAAAGCAAATTGAATGTCCTCCTCCTCGACTCGCAGAATCACCGATGGCAATCAGACAAAAGGGTCAATCTTGGTGTAATACTCTGTAACCCTTCAACTGATCAAATAGTCATCTATCCGTAAAGAGTATTTATTTTCACTGTCAAATCTCTATTCAAGCTGCCTGTAGTCTCGTGCATAAATCAAGGGTTTCATCATGCTTACAAAGAGGACTCGGGGCTTCCTAAGGTGAGGTCCTTAGACTATAAACCCAATATTCAACACCGGGTCGAATTGCTTCCTTGGCTCCTTTAGCTCCAAAGGTGCCATACGGTAAGGGGCAATGGATATGGGTTCGGTTCTCGGATAGAGATCAATCTTGATTTCAATCTCTCTTTATGGGGATAACCTTGGTAGTTCATCTGGGAAGACATCCTGGAAATCAGATATTACTAACACCGCCCTCTTAGGGTCTTTATTCTTCTCCTCTCCAATCAAGCTAGCTAAGAAACTCAAGTGGCTTCCCGCCTTACTAAAAACTACCCCTCCTGGTAACTAGAGTGTGATTCGTCACAAAAACAATCCATCACCGCTTCCTAAAGTGGATGTGCTAGTCCATCCCGAATATAATACTGGCTGTCCCCCGTAGAGAGGAGCAATCAAGTCCACACCACTCAGGCCTGGCCCGAATCCATCTCCGCACATCACCTCACACAATTCCTCGGTGTAAAAGACATCCTAATTAAACCACCATCTTACCCATCCTAATCCTCTCCATACGTACCTCATAACCTACGCCCCATGTAAGACCTAAAGCCTAGGCTCTGATACCAACTTTGTAACGCCCCAAATACCCCCTGGGACGTCATTACATACTAACAACCATTTACACCATGAGAGCACTAATAAATCCATAAATGACCGAGGGTCCCACTTGGTCAAAATTTGGGCAGAGTCTCCCTTATTCGGGAAGCTCTACCCCAAAACACAACCTGTGCGATTATAACACATCCCCCACATTGGGCCATATGAAGTACCCACAATAACCTTCTAAAAGACTAAGCCAAACCAGGGCCGCAATAACAAAAGAATATGCCCAACAATGGCATTTACATTTCCAAAGAATTAAACTATGATATCGCAGCGGAATAACAAAATACTAGACTTTACATGATTTCAAAATAATTTATCTAGTCTAGTACAAAGAAACTGATAGCTCTACATGTTCTTTCTCTAATTCGGGGATTCCCTGAGCTGGCCTCCTCATGCGCGGTTCCTCGCCTCCTACCACCTCCTCAAAGGTAAAACTGCAAGGATGTAAGTGGGGCGAGCACGGCTCCAGAGGAAAATTCTCCCAAACTCTAACAAGGTTTAGAAAAGTATGAAAAACAGTCGGTCTCATTTTGTTTTATAACATATCATAGATGTACCATTTTACAGAAACCAAGGACATTGCAAATAGATCTCAAGTTTATATGAAAACACTAAGTAAATGTACACTCAAGCAACAGAACAAAATTATACACATTTTCACCAAATACCATCGACCGTTATTTGTTTGCTTTCTCAAACATCCTTACAATAAACTTCTCATTCTCATAGTAGTGTTTCTCCAAAGATCCTTATAAGGAACCTCTCGAGTATAGGTATCACAGCATCCTTATAAGGAACCTCTCATATCATAGTAGGTTTCTCAAGCATCCTTATATGAACCTCTGGTATAATCCATAGTCGGGCATCCTTATATGAACCCTCATATATCAAGTAAAAGCCAAGAGGCCTGGCGCGAACTCCTCGAGATAAGTATAGGTCGAGCATCCTTATAAGGAACCTCCTATATATCAAAGTAAAGGTTTCTCAAGCATCCTTATAAGGAAACTCTCATATATCAAAATAGGGTTTCTCAAGCATCCTTATAAGGGAACTGAGTATAAGTATAGTTGAGCATCCTTATAAGGAACCTCTCATATCTTAGTAGCTTCAAGCATCCTTATAAGGAACCTCTGAGTATAAGTATAGGTCGAGCATCCATAAGGAACCTCTCATTCATTATATAATCCCCCATGTTATGTAAAAATCCCCCATACTATAATAATCTCTGTAGTTATGTGTAAAAACCCCCATATTATATAAAAATCCCCATAAAGAAAATCATTCCCGAGCGAAGCCTAACCGAAGCTCCAAATGTGTCCGAGTGAGTCTGATTCTCGGCAAAGGACCACCATAAGAGAACCCCCACTATATCAAAATCCCCATGTTACGAAAATCTCCCATAATATATAATAATCCCCCATGTTATGTAAAAATCCCCAGTTATGTAAAATCCCACATATTATATAAAAATCCCCATAAAGAAAGTCATCTCCAGTGAGTCTAACCGATGTCTAAACAAGTCCGAGTGAGTCTAATCTGCGTTGATCACCATAAGAGAATCCCCCATACTATATATAAAATCCCCAATCGATTCCCAATCACCATACTTAAAATTTATTTTACCAACTAACCATTTCACAACCGGGTCATTCCATATCTCAAATTTACCTTAAAAACTTCTAAGAATCCACAAACAATCATAAACAATCATCCAAGAATAATTAGAAAATACAAGAGATCATTCCCATGCAGATTTTTCTACTCAATAATAAATCACTAGAGTTAGAATCAATCCCCAAAGAACACATTTAAGAATAAATTCCTCCTTCCACGCAGACAGTTATAGAACGGCTCTGCATCACCTTAAAAACAGCATTTATAGCCCCAAAACGTACATATATACATACCCTAGCCTCAATGTAAGTGAACGGGAGAAAACCCCACCTTTAATCCTTATTGCATGCGGATCTCTGTTTTGATCCCGAATTCGCTCTTCCTTCTTCCCCCTCCTCTCTACCGGCCTCCTAGGGTTCCAAAGGGTGGGGTGAGAGTGAAGTCAAAGAAAATGAGAGAAAATGGAGTGGAAAAGGGTTTTTAAACCCAGCGTTCCTCGATTTCACTGCTCATCGGGCATTTTCGTTTTCTTCAAATTGCGCTTTGCCACTACACTCTACCTCGTTTATGACTACTCTAAGGTTTTTCGATCGCTCCGATTCATTTTTAATGTTATTTTAACCTAAAAACCTTTATTTCTATGAGGATTTATGTAACCATTTTTATATTTATCATTCTTACGCTGGATTTAAGAGGTGAAACTAATTAACGAGCACTGATATTTAGACACGTGGTTTACACCATGATTGCTCTCCTCGTCCCGGCCGAGGGTGATGTAGTTCTTCTGCTCCTCGACATGTCCTCCGAGCATCGCCTTCCGCTTCCTTCCGCAGGGCCACCGGTCGCCCGTGCCCCCCGGCCAGCCGACCGCCGCTTCGCCACCGGAATGTCGTGACCGTGTTACCTCCCTGGGATGTTATGACCTCCCGGGTCTGGCCGTGGTTCCGTGGATGCCGTATTCATCCTGCAAGTTGTTCTAACTCTATCGACGCCATCGACGAGGCGGAAAGCACTCCACTTCTCGTCAGACACCGTACCGCTCCCACGTATCCGGAGTCTACGATTCATAGTCGTCAAGGGATCCCGCATCCTCGCGATTAGCTGCTCCCTCGCCAGGTTCCCGGTCAATACCATCAAGAATCGAAATCAAGATATTTATAAAGCCGAATCGGTTGCCCTACGCACTCGCTAACCGACGATGCCCTTTTAACCTAATCGAGTCGGAAGGCGTACTACGTCACCGATTGTTCGCTGCCAGATGCCGCCCGGGATCGCCTGGCCGAGGCAGATCGCGACGCCGTTGATCCGCAGCTCCTGACGTAACACCTCCTCGCAAAACAAAGAAGAAGGGGTTTCCACAGGGCTATGCCCGCCGCCGCTCCGCCGATGCCTGCCGCTTCTTAGAAAAGAGAGACCGCTGTAGGGAGAATGTGTCAGCATATGAGTATGCATCTAAGTAGCTAGCGCACTTCACCGCCGGCCATGTATTTATAGTCATGTCCAACCGGGCCAGACCGTAATCAGGATTTGTTCCATTTGACGGGATTTTCTTATCAATATCTGATTCGTACGGATTTAGAAAGAGTCGCTTTATTCGGGGATAATCCTCCTTCCTTATCGGGGAGATCCAACCTACGATAATCGTTATTATTTTCCCCTTTCCTTATTGATAAGATTTGCTGATTGGCAGGATAATATATCAAGGTGGGTTATTCTATTTTCTCTCGTACGGGCGAAATACGACCGACGTGTGGATATGGACCTTCAATTCATCCAAGATCGTCCTTCAAATCAGCTTGCCTAGCCTTCGTTGGGTCGGTACCGAGGGGCCTGGTATTCCGTCATTGGCGCCACTTCGTGCTTTCGTGAGGCTTATGCAGCCCATTTTTCAAACCCTATCACCATCAAGAGTCAAGTTTACTGGTGTAGTCAGTTTTACGCCCTATTTCCCATCTATCCATCTCATATTCACATGTCAATCCACTTTGCCTCTTTTCTTGACGCTTCTTTTATTTTCTGGTTTTATCATCATTGTCAGGTTTTCCTATTTTCTTTTTCACAATCATTTATTCATGAACTTTGGTGATTTAATGCACCTAAGAATTTTATCCAAGTAAATGTGGTTGACTAGTTCATGAAAGCCGAGACACATAATCAAGGTTCAAAATTATTGACATGAATCATAAATTTGAGTTTCAATTGTCTAATTTATAAAATTGAAGGACAAATGTATGAAATGAAATTACTTTTTCTATTTGTACCCACTTATTCATCTTTTTCCTTTATACTTCATTCCCTTTGAAGGCTTCTCACAGTTTCCAATTGGAATATATATGTTTGATGTAATCTTGCAATTGAGAGTACTTATAAATTGAAACTTATTTTGCTTATTTTTGTTAATGTTATGTCTATTCTACTAGGTACTCAAAGACACAATAAGAAGATATATGCTCAAGAATCAAAGACCTCCGATGAAGATATTATTATTCTTACACACTTATGCTCAGATCGTGGACGCCCCAAATCCCGGGGTCCGTGGATCACCCACACTACGGAACACTGTGAATGCCTGGGTGACCCGACATCTCTCACGTAAAACGGCAGCCTCCTTTGTACGGAGTTCTACCCTTAGTACATAACCCGTCTCCAACACATCCAACGACCACATAGGTCCAAATGAGAAGAATAATGGCCACTACCGCATCATCACTCAACCAATATCCCCAACCAAATACATATCTCATGGTTCAAGAGTTGATAATTCACTCTTATACAAACATATATCAAAATTCTAGAATTCTAATACATGGATATATTACTAAACCAAAGCCACAACCCTATTTCTAAAGTCAGCCCCTATGATGAGCCGTCTCCTCGTGCGCCTCAGACCCGAAAAATAATATCCCCCGACAGCAGCCTAATGCTCGCAGCTGGAATCAACCTAATCAAAGCATTTCTCCACCTAAGTGCATATGCAATGCTCAATGAGAAAACATACATTCAAGTAAATGTTATCCTACTCAATGTCTACACGACAACTCATATCCCGAGTCCTCACCGACTCCCTCACACTCGCCTAAGCCACGATGAAAACCTTTATTTTCAACAAAGATGTTTGTTTCTATTTATGGACAACCCTCCCATATAAGTAAAGTGGATCGACCGATATTATATTTAATGACAACCCTCCGATATATCAATCACAACTCCGACGATTTATATTTTATATGGACTACCCTTCGATAATTATTATTATTTAGTCCATCCTCCGAAATCATTCTCTCAAGAATCACCTCATGCACTCACCCTATCGCTCTGTGGCGCCTCAACAGATAATTTAACGCACGACGCCAATTCCAATAATTATATATAACACATAAATATATAATAATGCATATATTCACATAATTTAATCATTAATAAACATCATGTAATTTCACAATTCATTATACAAAAATTACCACTTTAGCTTAATTATCAAACACGAGCAATTCAACTTGAATTACTCAACTAACACATTATTTCACAAAAATTATTTTGTGAATACTATTTATATGAACAAGGAAACCTCGGTTACTCGGCTCCCTAATTCATTCAATCACTCCGCTCACTTAGAACCCGAATTTCACGACCCATTTCCTACTCTATACACATCACAATACAATTTATTCAACAATTTCCAACTCAAACACTCCAAAACAGTCAGGCAGTGGTCACTGCATCAGTCCAAATGATTTAAAAATTCATAGTTTCGCCCAAGTTCGGACCACCAACCCGCCTTCAAGGCTTCAAACCAACCAAACATTATAAACACTTAAATAAAGTGCAAAACCCAAGTAGATGAAACCTCAATTTCTGAGTCTGTCGAAACTCCCTAAAACCGAAATTAATTTCGTAGCCTCCCTCCGAGAGCACCTTTCCTTCGCCCGAAAAATTCGATGGTCGACGCCTGCAAATCTGTAGATAAGCCCTCTCTCTCTCTCACTAGAAACTCGAAATCCTAAGCTACTGAAGTGCCTCTCCCGCTTTTTCTCCTTTGTCTCCAATTAACTGGTATCATGAGTTACTATTCACTCTTTCGCCTTTAAGTGTCATTTAAAATTTAAATAACGACTATTTTGTCCCTTAACTTGGATTTCAACATTTCAGACTATCCCTGCATTGGCCCATTTTCATCATCTCTCTACTCACGTAACATGTATAACACGCTGCATGTTATACGCGACTTTTCACATCTCACGCCGCTTCAAAGACCTCAAACTCACAAGCCAAAACGCAGAATTCAATCTGTCTTCGAATTCGACATTTCGGTGAAATGATTAAGAAGACGCATTCCAACTGAAACTGCTTTCGCCATCCGAGATCTAGAGAAATTTCTAATTTTTTTTACCAAAATTACGATTTTACCATTTTTCTAAATCGGAATTTCTGCCCATATGTAATGTTATGTTTATTGAATGTTTTTAGTTAGACTTTTTGAAGTATAGAAGATGAAGAATAATTATAAAAGAATTATTCCATTTTGTATCTTACATGTACATGCATATATGATGGTTTTTTTCTTTGAATATTAATTTATTTTCTTGTTTTTAGGATCTAATTTGTTATTATTATAACAATTAGATCTTATCCGATGTAATTTGGAAGTTATTCCATATTACCATAAGTTCATTTTCCACTAGAAAAGAATTATAATAAAATAAAATAAAATATTTATAAGCAATCTTCACAAATAATACCAAATTCAAGTATCTGAATTCCTTGACAAAAGTGCATGAAACATTACCATTTGACATTAATTTGAATTCCTTGATCAGTAGCTATATTTGACACTAATATTACCATTTTGTTATTTAAGAATACTATTGATTTTATAATTAATTAAAAGTATTGTGTATTTCAATTTATTTAATGAAATCAATTAATTTAACTACTAAACTACATTTTAATAATTGCATATAATTGACTTTGAATGACACTAAAATCAGTATGAAAAGTCAAGACATGTGAGCAAAAAATATTAGTATATATAAATATAATAGAGACCGATTTTTTTTTGTCTCTGATTAGAAATAAAGCCAAAAATTTTCCGTCTCAGATTTGAGATGGTTTCAAAGTTGGAAAATTTCGGTCTCTAATCTGAGACGGAAAATTCTCGGCCTCTAACCGGCACTCGAAAATCCTAGCCTCCGACAGAGACAAATGTTTCTGGCCTCCGACTCAGGCTAAAATTTTCTGCCTCTCGACGAGATGCAATTTGGGAATCGAAAATTCCCTATTCGACAAAGACTGATTATTTCGATTATGCTAGATACGAACTTATTCAGCCTTTGACAGACACACAAAATCCGTCTCTTCGATTATAGACGAATCTTTTCGTCTCTCGATCGGCACTAAGGAATCACGTACTGTTGTTTTTAAAATCGTAAAATTTTGTTTCTAATCCATCTAAAATTTCTTCAGACGATTAGAGACTTTAATTGTCCGTCTCTAAATTGAGGTTTTTGTAGTGGTATACTATATAATAGTATAAAAATTAATTTAGAATAAATTTTCTAAATCCATCTGCATATAATTGATTATCTATATTGAATCAAATTTATCTTAAACAAATTGATTTGATTTATTTTTACATTATTAAACTTTCTATCTGACAGCATAAAGTCATAGATCCGATTGGTCGGAGTGGGATTTTTTTTTTTCTTCATTATACTACATCAGGTTAGTAAATAATAGTTTTCAAAATATTTTGTCCCACATAAAAAATGATAAGAAAGATTTCTTAAGAGTATACTAAAACCTATTTATGAGTGTGTACAAGGCTCAGATGAGATATACTTCACGCGCATAACAAATCGTCCGAAGCCCGATTTCAATACAAATCAATAAATTCGCTCCCTTACACACGAATATCACGGACATATTCTTCCTCCCATTCTCGTTGTTTACGCTCCGCAGTAACCCTGTAACCGTCAATCTCATGAATAAAATTATTAAAAACAACGTTATGAGAACACACCTCGCTTAAATTTTATTTTAAAAGATAGGTGTTTGGCCAATAGTTTTGAAAACGCGTTTAAACTTAAAAAGAACCTAAGAATCCTATGTTTATTTATAAGCACTGGGAGGTGTTTAAAAAATAAATATTCCTAAAACATCTATTTATTTATCCTTAAAATATACATTTATGTTTATCCTTAAAATATTTACATATGTTTATTATCAATGATTAATTGTAAATATTTTAATTTTTTTAAAAATCATTCAAATAATTATTTTAGATTTATTAATATAAATTTTTGTATGTATTTATATTTTTTGTAATAAAATATTTATTTATTATGATATCCTATTTTTTGAATTAAATTTTAAATGTCCTTTTTGTTAATTTTAATAATATAAAAAACATTTTTATAAAAAAACACTAACTAAAATCACTTTTCCAAATTCCTATAAAATCCATTATAATAGAAGCTACAAGAAATGTTATGACTAAACAGTTTTTCTCAAGAAGTAGTACGAAACAACCCTATATATCTATCATTCATGGAGGTAAATGTAAATAAAAATAAATATTTCTAAAAGATAAAGAAACTATAACGCAAATAACTTAGATTTTTTTTTTTTAAATATAAAATTGTTTTAAATTTGCTACTGATTGATTTTCTATAAAAAAAATGTTTAAATTTTTTTTCTAAAAATATATTTTTTAATGTAATCAAGGCAATGAAGGGGCATATGAGTGATGTGAAACCAAAAAACAATTATTCTGAATATTCGTTTTGTATCCTGAGTGGGCTTAATAAAGCCTGATCATTTTTTTTTTCCTTGACTAAAGATTCTAATGTGGAAACAGGCCCAGAAAGGAGGTTCTGGATCACTGCTGCCTGGCCCAAATTTAAATGGCTTTGATAATTATCTGTTCATGGGAAGCCTAAAAGTTTCTTCCATCTAGAATAAACTCTTGGAAATATAATTTTTATTTTTATTTTTATTTTTATTTCTTTCACGGATTATTATTATTGCATTTGGGTTTTCTCCATAATAATTTGAAAGCACCCACCACATATAAAACAAAATATAAAAATTAAAAATCCAATAATGAAGTTGGATGGTAATGTCGTTATAAATGGAATTCAATTCTTCTCGACAACTATGTTTGATGAAAATAAATTATGAAAGGTTTTGAATATATTTAAAAGTATTTTCAAAAGCAATTTGAAAAAATAAATTTCAAGAATTATTTCCGACATTATTATGCAATGTTTTGTAAACCAAGTTATTTATCAGAATTATATTTTTTAACCCCTGATTATCCATTTTGAAAATAATTCCATATATAATATTTTATTTTCAACCATTTTTTTTTTTTTTGAAAGAACTTTCAATCCATTATTATTTATAGAATATTTTTTTATGATATGGAAAGGACAAAATAACAATTCAAAAATGTTCTCAATCATTAACATATTTCCTACTTCTAAGAACAAAATTTGTTTTATTTTTTATTTTTTATTACTTGTAAAGTTATTTTTTAAATAAATAAATGAAACACCTACCCTTAACCATCGCAAGACCCAACTCAAATGATTGCCGATCAGACGAAGATAGGGAGGGAGTTAGGGGTGTAATCGACCTGCCGAGTTGATATCGAACCAAAATAGAGCTCAACTCAATTAAAAAACTCAAAGCTCGAACTCAATTCAATTGACTTTTTTTCTTTTTTTTTTTCAAATGTTTGAAACTCGATTCGAAAAATAGTTGAACAACTTGAACTTGACTCGAATAAGCTCGAATCAATTAAAAAAATTAATAAATAATTATACTCAAATTCCAAATCGATTTCAATTCAACTCGGTTAATAAAATAGTAAAGCTCGATTAAACCTCATGTACACCCAAGCTAGATATCATGATATTCAACTCACCGATTAACCTCAGATTTTAATGAAATGCTTCGGCGAACTGACTCGCTTACTCCCCATGAGACGCCATCTGCCTGAATCCTCGCTTAATAAATTCGCTACAGAGATAACTACGACAGACAGAAAGTCGCGTTTCTGCCGCTCGTGATTTACCCAATACTACTACCAACCTTTAGCGTAGCTTAGAGTGCTTAATTTGGCCCATATCTTCATACCGCTGACAGAATACCAATTAAAATCCTTTTGTGATAATTAAAGCCGCTTAACAGACAGAACCCAAAGCATGCAGATACTGGGCGAATACTTGAGAGTACTCAATTTCTTTTCAAAACAATTTGTATTATTTCTCTAATAAATATTGTTGAACAAAAGAAAAAAATCTCTTTTTTTAATTTTTTTTACAAGCTCTACATTATATACTAATTTCAGATAATTACAATGTAATGTTATGAGTGGTTTGTAGTTCATGACGTAATGCTCACTGTAATGGGACAAGTAGTCATGGGCGATTGCATCTAAGGACTCCATGAATATCCACAGATCCACTAAATTATTATTGTTTCCTTGGTGCCTAAGGTGATGCGGTCCAAAGGTCTTGTTCTTGATCTCTCCTATGTCCAAGGTTGTCGAGACAGTAACATGCCCGACTTATATGAGTTATCTACCCAACGGTCATTCTTATCGATCATTTCGATTATCATCCGAGTCATATCCAAATCTTGGCTAGACTCTTATCAACAACATGTGATTGCCGTATAACGTACGACTTAATCTGACCCAGCCCATGGTTACAAAAACAAACAAACATTACCCCTTTTATTTTCATGTTTGAGGTCCTGGAATTTTTATCATCCAAATTCAAAAAAAAAAAAAAAAAAAAATTCTTGAAATCTACCAAAATTCAATTTAAGAAAGATTTGAGTCCACCAATAATTTTCCACTCCACCAGCAACCCATTAGAATCATGACAAGTGGCAGCCAAAGGCAACACAGACACTTGACCCCCTGCAAAGGCCATGTGCTCAGACACAAACCTGTAAACCCCCCATATGAGCAAACACAATAAACACAAGATTCTTCTGACACTTCTCCAGAAGATAAAGCAGTGGGGAGAGAAGGAGAGAGATAGCAAATCTCTGAAAGTGACCCAACTTGCTCTAAACCAAGAAAAAATGACCCAATTTCCGTTCATCCATATCTTCAATTGCCCTCTATGTTGAGTATGTATGTACGAATCAAGGACAACCCACTTCTTTTTTAGGTCACTTTTTCACCCCAAAAGCTGAAAAGTAGCATTGAGGATATCCTCACTCAAAATGGGAGGTGTTTATCCAGATGCGTCAGTGAGGATAAGTTTGGTTTTTGCCAAAAATCTGTGGGATTGTTTCCATTTATTAACATCTTTGTTTGGTCACAAATTTAGGGAGAAAGTGAATGGTGGGATTGCAAGGGAACCAATTGTCTTTTGTAGAATTTGGAAATGGAAACTATTGAATAGGATATATCTTGATAGTTTCCATTTTTGCTTTTGCTTGTTCTTTAATGAATGTGCCTTTAGGAATGGGCAATTATGGTTCATTGCAAGGGGGAGAAATGCGCCTTTTTTTTTAATCTTAAGCCAATTATGGATTTTATTTTCTTATGGGAATATTTGACTAAAGTATCCAACTTTATCCTTTTTTGATGTCATTTTAACAAAAAATATTGTCATCCTGAGCTATATATAAATACTTGAAATAGTTTGATAATATTTATGCCAGATTAATTCTCAAATAAAAATATGAAAAGTGTTAAATTCACATACATAAGAATTATTTTATTTTTTAACCAATTAATATATATATACTTTCATATTATACAATTTAAATGAATTATTAAATAAAAACACAAAAGGGGAAAAAGGAAAATAAAATGAGCTTACTTAATATTATAATTATTTTTTTTAACAATAATAAATTATATAATGTCCACTCACATTCTAAAAGAATCCTTCAACCCAGCTGCTATCAAGGCTGTTTATCTCTATAACCGTTAAAATAAAGACTCTCAAAGATAAAAATCGCAGCCCAAACGGAAAAGGTACATTGTAGACAGAAATGCTATTCCAAAGGCTGAGGCCAGATATTTAACAACTTCAAAAGCAGAATTCAAACGTTACAAAACAATTAAACGCCGGTGGCTATGACTATATTCCATCCTTCATTCGACTGTGTTTTTAATTATATATTCGACACTCATTTTCAAGAACTTCCATCGGAGTTGCTCTGTCATTTCATTATAATTAAATCAATCATTAATAAGAGATTATTACCTTAAATAAGTAGCTTTTATCAATTCATTATGGAATGCATTTAAAAGAGAAAGAGGAAAACAAAATCAATCCACCCAAAAGTGTCTTTCTTTCTTCTTCCATTCACTCATAATATCACCTTGGCCCTAATGAAACTGTTTGTTTCATTGTCAAGCATGGAAACCTAAGCAGAAGTAGTCTTTTTTATTATTTTAAATCTTTAGTGCTTTTCTTGGGGCCTTAAATCTTAACGATCTACCTCAGCATCTTCACTTTTTATCATATTTCGAAAAGTAAATGGGTTTTTCTCATATACCAAACACCAATTAAAAAAATGTTCCTAGGATGTGATATGAGAGGTTGGGTTTGGCCCTAGAAAAAAAAAAAGAAACGGTGATATGATATGGAATATCTATTCATAACAATGCTACGTGTTTTCCCAAGTGTTGCCAAATGCTTGGATGCCCAATTGATTTCAACCATCCAATGAATGAAATGAAAACCATGTTGAATTTTTTTTTTCCCAGTTATAGTGGTGAGGTGAAAGCCTCTTTGATTATGATAGTGACCCACAAAATTAGGGTACGTGAATTGAATTTGTAGGGCAGTTCCTCATCATTGGGAAGTCTAGGTGGACCACTTGGGAGAAAGTGAGTTCTTTTGATTCTTTCTTGTGTTGTAACCCATTGGTTTGAACCTACCCCACTTCTTCAGCATTGAAGGTGATCCTTTTTTCTTTCTCAACATGGGGGGGTGGGGGGGGGCCCTAGTGAGATAGATAACCACCTAACATGTGTGAATTGAGGTCGCATTAGGTTAACTGTGATGTAGTTTATGAACCGTTTGGTTCCCGGTTTTGAATATTATTCTTGAGAATGGTTCTTATTGTCTGAATTTATTGCTTTTTGTCTGTGTTTTATGTGTTTTCTTGTGTTTTTTATGTTTTCTTATGTTTAATCCGTTTTCAACGTTTTTTACATTTTCTATATTTATTTGTGTGTTTTCTTTGTTTTATGCTTTTCATAAGCCATGTAACAAAAAGCCGAATCAAATGTGTTCATTATATTTTCTTTGTTCTTTTTTTTTTTTGAACAAAAAAAAGAAATTTTTAAAAACTATAAACAAACACACTAATGCAGAAGGTTGCTTTTTTACTTACCCATTTAATATAACTTGGAAATTTCCATCGTTGATATTACTTAATAACATTATTGTCGGTTGGTTTAACATTACGCGCATCGACAGCGACGCACAACGACGATTATTTCGCCGTCCTGCTTCGCTCTTAATCGATCAAGGGGCCAGGCGACTATAATCTGCGCTAAGACGTTTCGGCTTATTTTCCTAAGCCAGAATCAAGCAGAGATATTACCTCGCCCACCTCAATTATATTTTAAAAATAATTTTTTATTATTATATTTTATACTTTAATATAAATAATAATAATTATTATTATTATTAGAATATTTTTTTATAAAAATTCATAATATTTTTATTTTTTTTATGAAATATATTAATTTTAATATATTAAAAATAAAGCAAATTTAAAATTTTAAAATAAAAATATAAACAAAATCAAATATAAACTGACTGCCGTGGGAATTTTCCCATCCCTCGTCTGGGCGACCTTTAAACGACACAATTTGCAATTAAAAAAATAAACGAAGCCGAGTCACATTTTTCGCTGCCTCGTCCCAAACCCCGTTGCATCATCCCAGAGCCACAGATTGCTAACTCTTCTTATTAAAAAGAACGATAAAAATTTTCTGCTTTAATTAAAACGACTTTTCTTCAATAAAAACTAAATATTTTCATTTTTCTATTTAAAATTTTAAAAATTTTAGTAATGCTTTACGAAAAATTTTAAAACAAATAATTTTAATATTAAAAACTAAATAGCCTTTCGCATTAAATCAAAAATAAACAATCCCTGCTTTGCCTATAAATAATCCAAGCTTAATTTAAGGATCAAAATAAGGGTTAGGTAATTATGATTAATCCGACTTTGACGTTCAGTTGTTGTTTTACCTCTGACTATTTATCTTATCTTATGATCAACATTTGTCGTTTAGTGTTGATGTTATCTCTAATAATAATGAAACTTGTATTAAGTTTGATGTAGCTATCAATTAAGAAAATTGTTTTGACTTAATACTAACTTAATCCAATAGCATAAACCGACATATTAATGTAATAAAATTAGGTAGTTACTTACAACTCGGATTTGATGTTTACTAAATGAAATTAAATTGTATAATTATCTGTCACGAAATCAAAACAATTTGATGGAAAGATGACTAATTAAATGTTTATTTTGATATATTATTTGTACATAAAGGTTAACTTCTATTGATTTACTAAAATTTAAGTTGTAAAATGATGAATCAATAAAATATTTTATAGTTATTTAAAAAGCCCTAATCTCATTTTTTTTCAACTTTTTTTCTATTGGTTTCTTTTCCTTTAAATAAAAAGGAGTATTATTTTGGTCATTATTTACTTGAAATCACTAATTTACACCTCTTTACATCATTTTTCTTCCTCAATAACATGATTATTCCATAAAATTTAGGCTTTTAATTGTTTTTTTTTTCGTGTTTTAAGATAATACATGGCTTTCATCACATGACACGACGCGATTCAGATATGAGATCTCGTATAAACAAAAAGATATCCATCAACGACAATAAATCAAATTAACTATCAATATACTACATAACCTAATCACAAGATTCTAGTATTTCACACACGATATCGAATATGTGCATCAATTATAAAATATGTTATGCCTTCAATCGATTCATCGCGATATTAACTCGATCTGCTTCATCATATACTGCTTTCTTTATCAATTTTGATTATATATTTTTATCGATATATTATTAATTTGAATTAATAAAATTATTTTTCTCTTCAAAAAATAAAATATTTTATGGATTTAGACAAAAGTTATAATTAATTGTCACGTATCCAATTGAAAAATAAAAGAAATAAACAACTCAACCCCATCATATCAACTTCACCTCTAGCATGGCTAGCTGGATTAAAAAGGATGTTGTAAAGTAACTTTGTACCAATGCTTTGATATGAAATGCCTTCTTTTCCGACAATATTTATCCAAAACAATGTTCAATTTTAATTTTTTATTTTATACTTAAAGGGATTAAAATTTTGAAGGATAACCAGTGAATGAATGAAGTTTTAATTTTTTTTTGGAAGAAAAATAATATTATTGATTCAAACTTGTAATAGATTTATAAATCTAATATACAAATAATTAAAAACTATACACGATTTAAACAATATATGTTTAATGTGATATCGATCAAAATTATAATAACCTAAGATAAACCTATAAATTCGATAATGATTATAATATCCATTTAATTTTAGTTTTTAATATGTTGATGATAATAATTTGATATTTTGACAATCAAATCATTATTTTCTCGACCGCTTTCATATAAATAAGCATAATAACAAAGATGACGACAATATCACACATAATCGATTTACAATCAATCGCCACTAAAACGATTTGCAATAATAAAAATAAGATAAAACCTAAATCTCCGTTAAAAGAATCACTTTATTAAGCAAACAAATGAAATAAAAAGATACAAATCGGTGATTTTAGATAAAAAATAACTAAAAAACCATTCATCTTTGTTTAACAAAAATAGGCTATAAAAGAGTAAGATAAAAGCAAAAAGTTAGAAGAGCGGTTGCAGTTTTGTGAAAAGAATCCAATTCATGCGCTTTTTTCCTTTTTCTTTTTCTTTACAATACACTTTTCAATATTAAAAAACATTTAAAACCATTTTTTTAATGAAATTGGAAAAATAATAACATGTGATCTAATTGTTCAAAATTCAGGAAACATTCATATAACATCTCTTTGATGCAAATGTTTAATAGTTTAATTAATATAAATAATCTAAGTCACTAGAAATCTATAACAAAGCATATTAGAACTAAATAAGTTTTAAAATGCTTGTACATTAATATTATCTAAAAATTTATTGGGAGCCAAATTTTCTAACCTTGTGCCATGTAAAATAAATAAATATCGTCAATTTAGCATATTAAACCAATTTAATTCAAAAGTCTTCATCCTAAAAGAATATTCTACAAGTAGGGTTTATTTTGTTTCTTTGCTAATATATATATTTTTTATTACTTATTGAAAAGACTTTTTTGTTGCACGCTTCTAACGAGTGGGGTGTACCTTATTTGTTTGTTCTTTATTTACTTATTTTAATTTCTTTATTTATTAAGAAAAATTTCACCTCAGAAAAAGTTACTGTTCTGGATATCGCAAAAGTATTTTCAATGGAAAAGGATGGAAAACGAAAGGATAGGTAACAAATAAGTAGAGTAAAACCGAATTCGTAAGATAAAACCAATTTTAACGAAGGAGGGAAAAGGACAAGCAAACAAATAAACAAAAGTAAACATGAACTCGTTACAAGTAGGGTTTGGTAAACGGATTAGTCTAATTTATTTTAGATTATAGGTTAAAATAGATTGGGTTAGATAGTGATTTATTTTTATTTGTAGCTACCTTTCAACCTTATCCATGCGAAGCAGTCAAACTGACTAAAATCTTAAAAATACTAAAAAAAATTTTAATTTTATAACTTCATCATTTTTCAAATAAAAATAAATAATATATAATAATAATTAATATATAAAATGATTGAGACTAAATAATATAATAACAACAAACAAACTTAAATAACTAAATAATAAGATAATAATCGTTATAATCAAAAGCATCAAAATAATCCAAGCAATAAGATCAAAATAACAAAGAACAACTTCAAGAAGATATCTGAAAAAACAACTTCAAAGTAAATGAGATCTTATTTGTCTATAATTTTCATCATTATCCTAATTATATATAATAACAACATGTGATTTCACATTCGTCGTCTATTAATTAAATTTTTAGATTGTTAACAACATTAATTTCATTTATATTTGAAATAAACAAATTTTTTTTTTCAAAAATTCATCTCAATAATGAAATATCCTATTTGTTTTGAAAATCCAGAATATATAATTGAAATAAATAAGTGTATAATTTTTGTTAATTATTTTAAAAATAACAATATTTTGTTATTAATACTAGTTTAAGTAATAAAATTATTTAAAATATACTGATAATTTAGTTATTAAATTTAATTTAATTTACACCAAGACAACTTCATTTTTTTTAAACATATATTGACAATAAAATTAAAAGCGATAAATAAAAATTTAAAGTGTAAAATTTAAAATACGACACGAGATAAATAAAATATATTCAATATTAAAATGTAACTTATTTAATTCAAATATATTCCATAATTTTTCATATTAAGATTTTTTAAATATTAAATTATCATATAAATTATATTAGTAATATATATTTAAAAATTGAAATAAAATAGTTAAACAACATAATTTAATATATTAATCATATATTATTATTTTTAAAACCCTATCTTATAAAAGTAGATACGATGCATTTAATCTTTAAAAATCTCACTAATAAACTAATACTTAAAAATTTAATAAAGTATTTCTGATCACCATGACCGCTAACTCGAGCTCCCACCCGCACGGCCACTGGCCAAATGAGTCCAATCCAGCCGAATTCTGCTTGTTCTTCTGGTGCCTTTAAATTTTATAACTCAATTCTAAAATTGCTTAAACGCTACCCATCTTACTTCAAGACATATTACATTATCAGCTCTAATTAGAAGCATGTAAAAGCATAGCAACTCAAGTAAGTGATCATTAAAAGCAATTTCTATGAAATTGAAATAGATATCAAAATTAAAAAAAGAAAATGAAAGAGACAAGAAAACAATCAGACTAACAAACCCCATATAAAGCAATTTCTATAAAATTGAAGTATATATCAAAATTTAAAAAAAAAAAAAAAATGAAAGAGACAAGATAGCAAACAAACTAGCAAACCCCAACTAATTTTAAGAATATGATGGTCAAAGAAAATGAAGACCCACTAGGACCAGCATGGAACTTTAGCCATGTGAGGGTGATTCCAAAGAACATTTTGGAGGATCATTGAACCTGGCACAATCTCAAATTGCCTCCACTTTGAATGGAATTTAAGAAAATTTATGTTTTTTTTTTTTTTTTAAGAGACTTGGTCCTTAGGGTTCCAAATAATAAGACAAAGAAGACTTCATCTACACCATTCTGACAAACCATAATACAATGGCTACAAGATGTGGGTGTGGACATGGGACAAATTTTTTGTACCTTCTTGTTTCCAATTTCATTTATTGAATTTTTTCTCATGGTTTTTGGACCTTTTCGATTGAGTTTTCTAGGTCACCTATCCACTGTCCTTATTATTTTCTTTCATTACTCTATGTTAAGTACTCTTTTCAAAATTTGCCATTGTATATATACATATATTTATAATGACAGTGATTGCCAATTTGGGACCAACATTTAGTTGGTATGGGATGCCCTGTTGTACTTTCAATTTAGAGATTTGAGGACTTTTTTCTATGTCCAACTTTACTCAATGACTTTACATAACATCAATAATGACATTACCATGATTTGGGTTTTCAAGATAATGACAATTCATTTTGTGAACAGGAGACCGTCTAAAAAGGGTTATACACAAATATCAATTTCAAAAGAGATGTTGATTTTGTTAAAGAAACTCTTTTATGACTAAAGGGTGAAGGGAATGATAAATGTAATATAAATTTCAAAATAGATGTTGATTTAGTCAAGAAAACTCTTTTATGAATAAAGGGTGAAGGGACTAATAAATGTATTGTTGAATATGATTCATTACATAATATCGAAGGGATTACACAAAATGGTAATCATTATTATCTCCATTTAATAATTGATAATTATAAGGCTATCATTAAGGTTTTTAGACAAATTAAGTTTAGGGTATGTCCGTAAATATGAATGTAATACAATCATGACTCAAAGTTCATTTATTCTTCGACACGTTCATGAATTCATTGACACCAAGCTTTCTTATTATGTAATAATGAATTAAATATAAGCACAACAATAAATACATTTACTAAAACTTAAGTATAAGATTGTGAATAGCAATTTTTGTGTGTAAAGTTTCTGATAATATCTATACGACGTGGACCAGACTTTAAACGTCAGTTTCGATTTTCTTACTTTAAGATGGGTATTATATAGATTAAAATTAATGAATTGGTCCAATTTTGAGTTTATTCCCTAAATGTCATAAGATCAAATCTCCTTACTATTGTTAGATGATGATTGAGAAAACTACAAGTATGGTTTCATTTCAATTTATTTAAAATTCTACGCATCAAAAACCTAAAATCACGACGTGCTGATTTAAAAAATATTCGATAAAAACGATAAATATTTCATATAAAAGCGTTTAATAAACCTTTGCAAGATAACTTCAAGAAACCTCGTAAGATAATTTCGCAAACCTTAATATTTCCTAAAATCACTCATGAACATCATTTTTCATCTTTTATTTTCAATAAAAAGGTTATTTCACATATATTTATGTTTTATTCGCTTTTTCGATTATTCGTCGCTTTCACGCGATACGCGATCGTCAGCCGTCTCATTACGAATAATCGTTATATCGTTTCAAGATGACGCTTCTCGCCGATTTTCTGGTCGTTTATTTATATTTGCATCATTCAAACGGTCTATGTTATATACGATCGTTATAAATCAAATCAACGTATCGTTAACACGTCGCGTAACTTTACCAACGTATTATAATTACTATATATATCAAATATATGACTTAACTATAAAATATATGCGCTTTAATCGATGACATGTCATTAACCTAAACGTCTTCATCCTTTATAAATTTCCCAATATTTTCGATTTTACGTTGATTAACGTATCGCTACTTCAATCAACCAAATTATTATTATTATTATTATTTTTTTTTAAAGTTTGTTTTGTAAATGATTGTTGGGTTTGTGTTTAATGAGATTGATTTGTTTAGTTGCCATCTCATAGCCTACCCTCACGTCATGGTTTGACTTGCACTCAAACTAAACTAGTAGCCATGTGATGTGGTGGCCCATCACCGCGATCAACGGTCCACAATGACCCTTTGAAAACCCACTTGTAATCCTAAAGAACCTATCAAGATAAATCATAAACCATTAAATGAATTCAATTTTTGTCAATTTATGGTCCCATTTAAGGGCAGGTTTAGTCCTTGTTTTGGTCATTGGTCGGTGGTCTCATAAAGATATTTCCCCATATAAAAATGACCCCATTTTTTTATAATTTCTCATAAGGTGCCTTAGAAATTATAAAGAAATAGAGCTTATAGCAAAGTGGGTTCATTCTCAGAGTTCTGGAACGCTCTTCTGTTGCTTCATTTTTCTGTTGTTTTTTTTTTCTCCAAGGTTTCTCGGGAAACTAACAGCAGGAGGTGGGGTTGATTTGATCTTTCATGGTGTTCGGGGAAATGGACGGCTGTGATGCGTGCAACGCTGCGATGGAGGCGCAGGTGATTAGTAGACATCATGCTCACGAGCCCTGGAGAATCAGTGCAGTTCGGTTATCGTTAGCACATCAAAGCTCCTGCTAATTTGGTAAGTTCGTTTTTTGGCGTTGTTTTGATTGATTGGTGTTATTTTGGTGGTCTTTGATGGCGGTCGCCGGACTGTGGTGTCGTGACGGCTTTGATCCGGTTTTTTGCATGCAGATCCGTCTGAGCTTTTCTTGGCAATTATTTTTCTCCAGAAAATCGGGTTTTGGATGGGAATTTCCTTTTTTTTTTCTTGGGGAGATTTCTGATAATATCTTTTGCTAAGTAAGTGTCAGGGGAAATTGTTGTTTGCTGGGAATTTTGAGAGTCTGTTTGGTTCTTGGGAAAAGAACAGGAATGCTTTAAAGTGGCTTCATTTTTCATGCATCTTTTCTTGGTTTTGCTTTCTTTTCACGGGACCAGTTTTGTATATTGGGATACTGTTTGTTTCTTCTTTCTTTGGCATCTGAGAAAGTAGGGGGCCAAGCATCTTTCTGGAAACCCCACACAAACCATATGATTTTAAAATATATTTTCTCCTTTTCCATCATTTTCAGCCACCAATCAGGTCAGCTCTACTATGTATTGGTTATGATTAATTCAAAAGATATTTCATGGGCTCCAAATGTTTCTACCGTTTTGCATCACTGAACCTCTGATGCTCAAAGAGGCATAAGATGCAAATTTTCACAAAATTGAAAGCATTTATTGTTCTTTATGCTTATCCAAATCCAAAAAAACGAAATTCATAACTGTTTGTTGTTATAGCATTATACAAAATTGAATTGTTTGTTGAATGAATTTAGGTTTGGTCACTGGTAAGGAGATTTGATCAACCCCAGAAGTACAAGCCCTTTGTTAGTAGGTGTGTAGTACAAGGGGATCTGAAAATTGGGAGTGTCCGGGAAGTGAACGTCAAGACCGGTCTTCCGGCGACGACCAGTACCGAAAGGCTAGAGTTGTTTGATGATGATGAACATGTTCTCGGCATCAAAATCCTTGATGGGGATCACAGGTTGAGGGTATGAGCTTACTACCTCTCAGTTTTCTTCAATTGCATCATCATGCTTTTTGTTTTGTACCTATCCTATTCTTATCTGTTGGTGTTCTATGGCTGATTCCAAAAAATTATCAGTTGGATCCACTTTGTTTAATCCAAGAACAGAAAATAAATTATGGTAGCTACAGGTTGACAGAAGCTGAAGCTTGGTTGGGGTTCTTTTCTTGTGCTTAGCCAACAGTTTTCGTGTTGGTTTGGCTTGATTGCGTGTTATTGTTTCAGTTTCTTCTTGATTTTTTGAGACTTGAATTGGTTGTTGTTTCTGAAATTGTCTTGGGGTATGAAATGAAACCTCCTTTTCTTGGTATTGGTTCTTGACTTGGTTTGCTTCAATTTTTTTTTTTTACATTGGTGGGAAATTTTGCTCAAATCAATGATAAAAGTTATCTTGAATTTGTTTTCAATGACTAGATTAATGAGGTGTGTAGTTCAATGATTAATATTTGCTCTCACAGTGTCGTCTACAAGTAGGTATATATCATTTTCCAATTGCCTTTAAATTTGTTTCTTAAGCCGAAAGAGACTGTGTTTAATCGCTTGCTGGTAATTGTATAGCGATGAGATCAATCATAGGTTTAGCGTTGCCTTTTTGCGAAACATTCCAAACATGTCACGTTGCCCGTATGGCCCATGAGCCCTTGCTGAATATTTGCAAGCGATAATGTTATTTTCTTGCTGATATTTGTATACCATGTTTGTGATGGAATGATAGGGGTTCGGTTAGGAAGAACGCTCATACCTTTTATTTTTCTTTCTTTTTTCCTGAATGTGCAGAACTATTCCTCCGTTGCTACTGTCCATCCAGAAATAATCGACGGTAGACCAGGGACAATTGGTGATTGAGTCCTTTCGGTGGTGGATGCCTGAGGGGAACACGAAGGATGACACATGCTACTCTGTTCGCCCCCATCAACTGCAACCCCAAAATGCCTGGCTGAAGTCTCAGAGAGGGATTTATGGTGTCGGCAGGGTTGAAGCTTCCAATGCAGTCTGAGCTGAACAGGTTGGATTCGAAGAAGCCATCAGAGGAGGAGGGAGCGGCTTCTTCTTCTTCTTCTTCTTCTTCTTCTTCTTTTTCTTCTTGTGAGCTCGAGTTTTGCTTAGATGGTCGGGTAGCTCTTTTCAGTCTTTTCTATCTTATATTTGTTTTGATTCCCTCATGTGAATGGAGAACCAGATTCTCCAAACAGGTCTAAGGTTCTATCTGACCTTTATCTGGGTTTTGTCCATGGTGGTATAATCTATCTGGTGGTGGTTGTCTGTAAATAGTTTTGTTAAAGAAAATTATGATGTTGTAGTTGTGGGGGTGGGATATGGGAAACGGAAAGAACCTTTGAGGCTCTCTGCTACTTCACTGTCTTGTCTTGTATATATATCGCAGCATCAACCTCTTCATTTCTATCGCATAAATTTCTGTTCCATGTATGTTCTCTCCTTCAGCTTCAGATTTTCGCTTGCTCTGCTCACGTTCAGCGATTTTACGTTCCTCAAAACAATTTATACTTTAAAACAAAGATTTGGTAACACGTCGGCCTTCAATACAGTTCCCGAGAACAAAGAATTTTGCATCATCATTTCAGGCTTTTGAGTTTTCAAAAGGTATATTTGGTTAAAAGGGGCAAAATAATAAAGAATTTGCAAAACTAACTCTTCCTCTTAAAACTTTGGAGATATGACCATGTTTGGATATTTTTACCATTATCTATTTGGGATTCCCTCTAAAAGCATATCAGATTGTACTTGCTTCTTTTTTCTCATAGTTAATCCCTTCAAAAATTTGGGTCGTGTTCAGCTCTTCATTCCCTCTAAAAGTCCAACTCCCATCACATTTTAACTTTCATCACCTTCATTTCTGGTCATCATCTCTTTCAAAAATTCAGCTCTTATACTTCATATTGTATCTTTTTCATCAAGCCATCACCAAAAACCAAGAAAACACATCAACATTCATTTCATTAAAAGTTCAACATATGAATGCTCCTTATTCTGTCATTCACCAAAACCGTAACACCCGATAAGTTATTCTTAACATATGACAAGATCAAATAAAGGTACCTAAATATATTTGTTAAAAAGATAATGGTGATTTGGTTGTTCTGACATTATTTTTCTATGATGGAAAACAAAATTTTTATAATAAACATAAGAGAAAATGTTTGTAAAGAGGTTTTGTATAAAAATAGTAAAATTCGTATTGTAACATATAAAATCTAGACATAACCAAAGTTAAGTTTCTTTTATAAGAACTTGACAATTGTTAAGTTTTTTGTAAGACAATTTTTCCAGTACGTAATAACAGTTATGTTGCTTTTATAAAGAACTTAACAATTGTTAAGTTTGTAGTAAAACAACTTTACCTAAACGTAAATATAGTTAAGTTTCATTTACAAATTAAGAACCTAACAGTTAAGTTTTTTGTTAAACAACTTTACATATACATAACTACACTTAAGTTTCTTTTACTAGAACTTAACAATGATTAAGTTTGTAGTGAAAGGACTTTACTTGAACGTAACTACAGTTAAGTTTCTTTTCCAAAGAACTTAATAGTAGTTAAGTTTTGTAGTAAAAACAACTAAAACTCTGTAAACTAATTAAAGATAAAATTTATACATATACAATTATTACTTTAAATTTCATTTTAATATCAATAATTGATTATTATTTAATTTTAATTTTATTTTGTTATAGTGATTGATAAAGGGGGAATAATGTATTTATATGAAGGAAATTGGGTTCAAAATGAAACATGTACCAATTTTGAAGGTTGCAAATGTAAATGTATTGAACTTAGTAATGACTATAATATGAAGAACGTTGAATACTGTTTGTTAGATTTTAAAGTATAAGGAAAATAATGTTTCAATGAAGTTTATGTTCATCGTCATCATTGGTACAACTTCTATACAACTAAGAGATGATGGAGATATAAAGTTTTTCATTCAATTGAATTGTATTGATGGATTGTTAGTTCCATTATGTATTATAACAAAGAAGAAAAGTGACAACCATGAGTATGAATCAGTTATCAATATTGATTTTAACACTCAACTTGTGAGTGATTTCAATGATGAAAATAAAATAAGTATGAGTTGTGATCCAATTAATTGCTTTGATTCTCATGACCTGGATACATACAAGGATGTTGATGGTGGAAAATGAATGTCAACCTATCTAAGGATAGCCAAGTGATGCAAATTGATTTGATAGAAGAGCCGATTGAGAATATGAAATGCATGCAGAAGGAAGCACAAATGAACAATTTTAGTTGGTGATATCCATATAGAATAGTACCAAATATACTCAAATAAGAAAGAATTGTAGAAAAAAGTTGTGTAAGGAATGCTTTGAAAAGAAGGTTCTAGCTTCATACAAGTAAAATCTTCAACTAAAATATTACTTGTTTGTTATGTCGATAAAGAATGCAAGTGGTGACTTTGTGCAAAATTCTGATTTGTTTGAGATAATGATTTATAATTCAACACACACTTGTAACTTGGACATGATATCATGTGATCATCATCATACAAGCAGTGGGTTGATTGGTGAAATCATAAGAGAAATATATGTGAAGGGTCAAGCCAACATCGCCCCAAAGACATTATAGCTGATATTTGAAGCAAGTACACAATGAGGATAAACTATGATAAAGCATGGATAACTAGAGAAATTGCTTTAAGTTCTCTTAAAGGTGCACCAGAGGAGTCTTATAGTGTTTTATCATCTTATTTTTATGTGTTAAAGTAGAAAAATCCCGATATCATTATTGATATAGTTATTGACCATGACAATCAATTTAAATATTTTTTTTTTATGGCTCTTGGTGCATGCATTTTTGGATTACATACATCAATAAGACCTGTCATAACAATTGATGATACATTTTTTAAAGTAAAGTATTTAGGAATCTTATTTGTTGGTCAGATGCAAGGATGACACACAGATATATTCCTTATGTTTAGAATTGTAGATTCTGAGAATGATGCTATTCTAATGGTTCCTTAAAAATCGCATTAAGCAATTGGTCATGTTGATGATCTTATGGTGGTTTCAAACTGTCATAGTAGCATTAAAAATTTTGTACAAAAAGTGTTTCCCCATGCAAGCCATGGTTTCTGCACATATCGCTTGAATTAAAACCTTAAAACGAGGTTTAAGAGTGTGAAAGTCCATAAATTATTTAATGATGCTACTTATACATACCGTTTAGCATAATTTAACGTTATATTTGAGTCTACTTTCATGACTCATATTTTTGTTTGCTGTTGTAATTTTTTGTACATGATGAAAAAGGAAACAAACATATTATCATATTTTGTTACTAGCTTGTGATTGAGTGATGGCCTTAAAACTTAAAAATGAAATGTAAGTTCATCCTCAATATCACCATTTGTAATGAGAAGTTAAACTTCTATTTTTGCGGTGGGATAATGTGACTATTAAAATTTTGCTATATGTACCTTTTTTTCTATGTTATAGTATCCTTGTTAGTTTTTTGAAAATATGCACGTGAAAAAAAATTATATAGTTTTCAATGAAATTTCAACTGAATTTGATTATGGTTACGTTTCATTTACATTCAACTTAGCAGTAGTTTGGATTTTTCGACTCCAACGTAACTATAATTAAGTTTTATTCGCATTCAACTTAACACGCTTGTTTTTCAAGAAATTGATTTGAGCTAAACATAATTGTAATTACGTTTCTTTATATTGAACTTACTGGTGGTTATGTTTTCGCAAAACTAGTCGACCTAAACGCATCATGGGTTAAGTTTATTTACATCAACTTCATTGCTGGTTAAGTTTTCAATTAAACAAGTTTACCTGAACGTAAATGTTGTTAAGTTTTCATATCAACTTAATAAGGGCTAAGTTTTCAATTAAACTAGTCGGGCTCGAACATAACAAAGGGTTAAGTTTTGTTTATATTAAACATAATGTTGGTTAAGTTTTGTTTATATTAAACATACGCTGGGTTAAGTTTCACCAAACAAGTTTACCCAAACATAATCAGAGTTAAGTTCATTTACATTGAACTTAACAAGAAGCAGCCGCATGTTAAGTATCAACGTAACTGTCACGCCTTTAAGACCCACTCGAGGGCATGACGGCCACTTCACACCTCAAACCCGGTTTATATAAGACCTCGACTCCAAACACTATCTTGTAACCGGATGTTACCGCTACCAAATACTTGTTCGTAGTGAATGAACAAAATTCTAAAATCTCAAAACTCAATTTCAAACGAACATCCACCATCCAAAAACCATTGTCCAAATATTTGCAAACTTAAACAATTTAAGTACTAAAACAAATTCCATAATCTCTAAAACTCAACCTTGAACTAACATAAAATTTAAAGGATCAATATCCAAATAGCTTCCAAATACCAAAAGGTCCAAAAGAACATAACTAACAGTTAAACAAAATCCAACATAAAATTTTAAGCCAATCCTAATGATGACCATTCCTTAGCCTAGCCATCACTCCTCACTCGAACTAAGGGTACCTGAAAAGTAGTCAACAAATAGGAATGAACTCACAACACAATAAGGAACATTAATGCAGTCCTTGGATCAAATATTTCAAATTCACTTGCAAAATATGAGATATTATAATCAATCATTTTCATAACTCGAAGTTAACTTTACCAATACATTTAAATTTACAAAATCCAAGATGCATTCTATTTCGATTCAAACTTTTTCATCAAATTCACCAAACATTCAAATCATTTATTTACTCCGGGGTCATCAAACATCAAACAGCTCACTATGTGAGACTTTTTTTCAAATGGGTGACTAGCCTCAAATTGTTCATTTGTGCCGACGAAACAACATTAGCTCTAGTAACCTCTAACCAAAACCACTGTGAGCCACGCACCATCCATATCTCCACCAAGAATGAAAGCCGGGGCCAACTATTATATCCCATTGACAATGGCCAAAAGTCAACTATTATATCTCGTTGACAAGGACCAAACAAACTAGAGTCAAATATTTATTTCAATGATTCAAATTTACAAAACATAATATCTCCACATTTATCTATCAAAAACAAAATATAAAATTCTAACATACTTTTCTATGCAAAACATATTTGATCTAGGCATAAACGAAATATAATTCATATGTTTCTGACGATGCTTTTCAACTGAACCGGGCTTGAGCGCAGCCGGAATCACGGGTCGCACTGGCCGACTGGATGCCCTACCCTCTACCGAAAACAAGAAACAAAAGGATCGACCTGGACGCTCGTTGTCTTCTCCGATGCCTAAGTCGGCTTCTTTCCAAAGGGAAGAGAAGATTAACCGCTGGGTGGGAATGAAGTTTTCAGGCGTACTTCCTCACCGACGGGTGACCTCCGGTATTTATAATAAGTGGTCTTAGTAGTTTCCTAGTCAATGATGACAATGTAATAGTATCTTTCCTCGTTTGAGGATGCACGGCGTTTCTCCCATCAAGGGGGATTTTCTTCCTTAATATTAACCCTGCTATCGGGATAATCAGGAACGATAATCAGAAGTATCCTACTTTCCTAATTGTGGGCATCGGCGCTTCCTATAATACGATTCCTCGCTAACTAGCCTCTAAAGGCAATCAGTCACATTAGCCCACCCTCAGGTGGGATACTAACAGGGCCAAACACCGGGTAATCGGGCCCGCTTAATCCCATCACTGTCTCGCCTCGCCTACTACGCTTATCATTTCAACCCCGACGCTACTCCCCACCACCAAAGTGAGCCGTAGAAAAGGGTTGTACGCTTCGATCGTGACCTCCCACGCGGCTGCTCGTGGAGGGTTTGATTGCGCTTCGTGTCGGTCCCACGCCTCAGGATAATGACGACTTTTTGATTTTCGCGCTTTATTTTTACAGGGTTTCTGCACCTTCCTCAAAACTCTCCCCGACCTGCTTACACTTTGTTCCCTTGTTCCCGCTCGCCGCAAGCTCGGGGGCTTCTTTTTTCTCGTGGTTCGTCCGACTATTGTTCAGGGCTACTTTTGGTGGTTCCTGATATCTCACTTGGGGTGGTCCCTCTCGTCCTATTTCTGTGATTGGTACGTCTCCTCTTCTTCTTCTTCGGCCCTTCGTTCTGTCTGCTGAGGTTTTCGGGTCAGTAAGGTTCCAAGGCTCGCTTGTCAGTCTCCGCATTTCTCTCGATTCCCTTTTTCGCTACCGTGATATCTCCAATGTGGTTCCGGGTCACTTCCGCCTCGCACATGCGGAGTGATCCCACGAGGTGTCCTACTGTGGCGAATCCAAGGCGAGTCCGGGAAGGAGCCATATAGTGGTCCACCGTGGTGTCCTGTGGGAACCTCCTTTCCCCTCGGGTAAGGGCAAGGGCAATCAAGAGATCCGATATCCCAAATGCTCAATATTCGAGGTCGCTTATAGAATGTCGAGGTCGCGGTCCCGCCGAGTCGAACCCTTATATGGTGAGATCTTTGCACCCAGATGGGTCCCCGCTGGTCTAGGGTTTGCACTCGATGTGTCACCACCTACGTCACCTCAAGTGCCCAAGATGGTGTGCTTTGAGGCGATGTCGAGAATGGCCTCCGCTCTTTCAGATCCCTTATAAAAGGGTTTCAGAACATTTCAATGTTTGCCTTCCAAATTCTTCCCCTAACTTCCTGGGCATTCGGTGGTCATAGTCGCTTTCGTGACAGAGGCCCGGTATTCCCAAGATAGCCCCGCTTCGACTTCTTCAAATGCGGAAGGAACTGGTCAAGGCTTCCCCATCTCCAAGAGGTCTAATGCCAAGTTGATTATTTTCGGACTCCCGTCCCTCCCACAAATACCGGAAGGGAAGCGCGTTTGTGCCACGCGGGCCATCGAGTACAACTGCGGACGCCTAAAACCCGGTGTCCGGCCGACAACCCGTCAACCCGGGCGGAATCTATACGCGCCTCGTATCGCGAGACCCATACTGAAAGTAAAATGGCATCACTGGGGCCCATACACCCATACCATCAAAAATGTAATCTAACCATATTCCAATAGTTCAAGAGTTATTACATTACTTCTTAATACAAACACATATTGTACTTACGCTTTAATACATGTTATACCAAAAACATCAAAGTTCTACAACCCTGCTTTCTTCAAAATCACTCTAAAATGAGTCGCCTTCGAACGTCCCTCGTAATTCGAAATAAGATTCCTCGACAAGGAAATTTATCGCTCAAGAGATTTAATTACTCCTAAATGGGTTACTCCCACCTAAGTGCATATGCAATGATTCAATGTAAACACACTCAAGTAAATACTTGATCCTACTCGAATGTTCATGTTCATTCCTATGTCTCTGAAGTCCTTCACCACTCCCCTCACTCTTGCTCAAGTCATGTATGAGAAAAGCACCGGGCTTTCAAAACAAAACTTATCGTTTCAAACACACTACCGAAGCCTCTAAAGTATCGACTATCCTCCGAGGCGCACTGGCCGGGAACTTTCCGAAATCAGCCATATTCCCTATCCGAAATGATCCGCTTGACCATCTCCCAATCCAATTTCTCCGAAATCATCCATTGAAATTCCTTTCGCAACCATGTTCATTTTTTCTTTTCTTTCTTCACGTCATGCACTCACACCTAATTTCTAAGTTGTCTTGGCATATGAAAATGCATTATGCCATTTCAACACAATTGATACAAATAATAATTTATGCATATATTCTCAAATTATCACTCATACCACATGTTTTTCAATTTTAATCAACCAATGCAAATTAGCTCACTAGCTCATCACAATTCCATTTCCAATGGCTCACATACAATTATGTTTTATATAATTGTGGCATCATGTTAACACATTAAGTTCATGCATTAACCTATTAATTTCCACACAACTCAAGCCATTCACTTCAAACAATTTCAAGCACACAATACATGGACGTTTTTTGTTCAATTCACACAAACCCGGGACTGTTTTAACAGTCCTGGGGAACATAACAAGGTCAGTCCGTGAAGTTTCACTCGCCACACATCGTAACAACCCACCCCATGACCATTTCCTACTTCATATTAGACATTAAAACATAATTTATTGTATAAATTATGAAACAATCACCCAAAACAAATTCCTAAAACAACTAAACGAGTTCAACTTTTCCAACACCTGTTCCAAGTTCAGACCGATCAAACCGCCACTCACTCTGCTCAAATCAACTCAACCATTAACAAAACACTTAAACAAGGTTTAAAGCAAGTAGGGTAAAACCCCTACCTCACGGAGTTTGTCAAAAACTCCCGAAAATCCAAGTGGCCCACGCAGTAGTCCCTGGCGCGTAGAACCACTTTGCTTCTCGTCCGAAGAAATCCGACTGGTCCGATCGGCCGAACTTGTAGAGAAGTCAGACACTCTCTCACTAAAAATCCACCATTTTTGAATCAGCTTCTTTCTCCCTCACTCCACTCCGTACATTTCAGCCAAAAATGGAGAAGAAGCTCCCTTTGTCTCTCCCCATCGCCATATGTCATCTTCTAATCAAGTTGAGATGATTTTTTATTCACGCTATGTGTCATACACGACGCCGCTTTCCTCGAAAAACGTAAATTCGACCGGTTTTAATTCAACGAAAATCGACGTATAACTGGGATTTCATGTATCGATTCCAACTACAAGTTCAAGCCACATCCGAGATCAAAAATTTCACTTTATCGAAATTACGATTTTACCATTTTTCGTAAAATTGATTTCTGGTTTCACACAACCTTCGACCGGAGGATATACACTCATGCTTCTCGACCTTTATCTGATCACTCCTAAGAATATACGTGAGCTCCCTTTGCTTCCTAGTCAAATTGCTTAGAGGCCATGTGGCATTTCTAACATCGTCCGATCACAAGTGGGCCTCAAAGTTCATCCCTAGCCTCGCTCAAGACCTAAGAAGCAGTTTAAGTTGATTGCTGCCTGCCTATTCCTCGAGCTCATCGCCTGATATCCCCTGACCGGTCTGCCTGAGGCCCGCCCTATTTCCCCTTCCTAAGATCTTCCCCCATTTCCGTCATGAAGCCTCTCTCATCAAGTCCTCTTTCTCTTCGCCTTCCGCTTCGAGCCCCATCGCGGAGGCCCACACCGGGAGAGCTTCCGGCTGGGGCCCGAGGTGTCGGCAAAGGTTAAGAGGAGCGTGAAGCTAAGCCCCCGTCCCTCCCTGAGGGTCAGCCCGCCGGGGTAAGATCCTAAAGGTGGGAGCCTCCTTCCCCACCTTCATTCGTCACTGGCCTGAGACTTCGTGGAGGCGCCAAGCCCCTCGAGGTTCTTCCTATGCCTACTGGGTCCCACGGTCGCGGCGCCCCGCCTCCCATGCCTGAGATGAGGTGGAGTGAGGGATCGCGGGACAAGCCACCTCCGCAATGAGCGAAGACTCCTCTGGCCTCCCATGCTGAGCTCCGCCTGGGGTCAAGCCTCCTCCATCTCTTCTCGCGATCCCGACCTGGGGAAGGTGGAGGCTCTAAATTACCGATGAGGCTCTTCATTTTCCGCTCTCGGTGGAACCCCATATGTCTGCCGCCTTCGCTGTCCTTTTTCTATCAAGCTTTAGTCTCCCATATCGACCTTTCTTGTTTTCCTGCAGGCGGCTACCCACGAAAGGCCCCGGGCAAAGGTTAGCCCACCGAGGGCCCGTAAAGGCACAAAATCCCACAAGGCTAAAGGTCGCTCGACTCGAGAGTGGCCATCCTCGAGCCCAGACAAGGGACTCACTCGAGCCATAAGAAAGGTGTCCGATCAAGCATGCTTCGACGGCGAGGGCGCTGTCGAGGATAAAGGTGCCGAGTCTCGAAGGATCTAAGGTCGTCAAGACGAGATGCTACGGCCGAGAGGAGTTACGTGTCGTCATGTGACCCCGGGCCAAGGTACTTATGCTTGGAATGAGCTCGCTAAGATGGCGCTTTGAGGCCGGCAACCCGTGAATGCGCCGACACTGAGGAGCTCTGCAGGTCGAATGGACTCGAGAGGCAAAGAGGCTTGCCGCTGTGAGGGGCGAAGTGATACGAGCTCGTAGACGAGGCTGTACTACTGGCTTCCGTGGTGGTCGCCTTCCGCACCTGTGGCTTCCGAGCTCCCCGCCAGATTTCAACATCCAAACCTTTCCAACGAGTGAGGCAAGAATCCGCCCCTCGAGGCGCGCAGGTCGGTGACGCGAGTGTCGAGGTGCGCACGGGCCCTCGATCGCGTTCCCCCGTCGGCCGACCGTGTTCCTCCGTAGGCTAAATTCCTCTTAACCCGCCCGTTTCGCATGGCTCAGTCTGGTCTCACCTAGGCTTTCACGCATCCAGCATCGAGCCCCAAATTTTTGTATCGGGCTTAACATCGATTGGCTGATATATATAAAGATTCTCGATTAATTTGATCGCTTCTCGAGTCGCTGCTTCGTTTGTCTCAGCTACTGACCCCGAACCGGGCTATCCGCCTCCTATGTTGTCAGGCCCCACGCTGGGCCCGCTGGGCGGGCAAAGAAGCCCTGAGCCGCCGAGGCTCCTGCTACGAGGCTCGCGCAACCGCCGAGCTGCTCGGGCTCCCGAGCCGCTGGGCCCCGGGCCCAAGGCCCTTTCTCTGAGCAGCTACGCCCGAAAAATTGAGCCAGCTGGCCTGTGGCTCTAAGAACCTGAAAGGGCCATGCTCTAAAAAATCGCCATCGGGCCCGAGGCTCCAAGACCCTGGCGCATGCTCTAAAAACTGAGCTACTGAGCTCTAGGGCTCCAAGACTTTTTGAGCAGTCAGACTCTAAAAACTGAGCTATCGCCTGGCCCTGTGGCTCCAAGACCCTTTCGCCTTTCTCCTTCCTTGGAAAAGCGCGCGGCTTTAATGCGATCTACGGAAAATCGGGGATCTAATCGCTGCGGGTTTCCCGCGTTCGGCTTCCTTATCGTCCGGGCCATATTATGCTTCCAAACTTCTTCCTCTCTTCATCAGAGTCGGGGCTCGCGCATGATGAAGCGCCATGGCTCGTCACACGCCGAATATGTCCTATGGATCTGGACCGATGTTCGTTTTGATGGCCTACCACCAGAGTGAGTCAGGTTTTCCCTCGCTTCTCGTGGAGTCAGTCGCTCCCGGCCTATGCCTATTAATGGAGCTATGCTAGGGAACGCATTCGGAGAGGGCGGTGTGCTTTAAAGGGAAAAATTTTAAGTCCCGCTCTCGTATTTTCTTTTTCTCTTCTTTCTTTCTCCTCTCTTTCTCTTTCCTCTCCCCTCTCTTTCTCCTTCTCCTTCTTCTTTCTCTCTTTCCCTCTCTTCTTCCCTTTCCCGTGGCTTTGTCTCGACCTAGTACCAGCCAAGGTGAAGAAATGAGCCATGATTGTATTTTTGAGATGCGTAGAGAGATTTTGTAACCCTCCGAGGTGATCAGAACTTTGTAATGAAATTCAGATTGGTGTTGTGTGACTTTTCAAAGTTTCCGCAACCGAGCTCCTTCGTTCTTTCTTTTTTCTCTTCTTCTCTTCTTTCCTTTTCATGGTTCTTCTTCCGAGGGAGTGTGGAATCGTGTGTCTCGGCCAGACGCCTTCGAGGTGCTGTGAATGACGTTTACCGACTCATACCTGTGATTCAACTGTAATTCCTTCATAAAGAATAATTTTTAACGAGACACGCGCTTCGCTTCAGTTTATCCAGCCGAAGCACATTATAATCTTATTTCTTCTTTTTTTCTTTACCCGTCACACTTCGAAAGTGTACTTAAAAATGAACACTGGACTCGGGTACTTAAAAATCATAATGTTGGTTACTTACTAAAGACTATATTCCAAGATCTTATCGGTAGAACCGTTGAGGTGTTCAACGTTCCATGAGTGAGGCAGGGTCTTTCCTTCTTCCGTTTGGAGTTCGTAGTTACCAGGTCTGACTATATGAGATATGATGTAGGGTCCTTCCCAATTTGGTCCTAGTTTCATGCGTGAGCCTTTCTATAGTATAAGCTTTTTGAGAACCAGTCACGGTGCATGTAACTCCTCTATTCGAATCTCTTCGTCAGAGATTACAATTCTTCCAGTGGTAATTCTGACACGCTTTTGTGACTCGCTACGCTTTCTCTTCTAGAGATCTAGCTTGTGAAGAGCCTCATCACTGTGTTTCCTATGGGCTGTAAATTCAACCTTATGATTTTAATCCGACCCTCGACAGAGCTATCAAGCCAAGGCCAAAGGTCGTGGCGAACGAGGTTTCCCGAGTCGCTGATTCACGTAGTTCGTATGCCCATAACACTTAAAGGTACCCCCTACCCATTGCCTTAGTCTTCCAACTTAGTCTTCGCCACGCCTCGAGTTCTCGTATGAGCTGACTTCTCGCTCCCATCGACTCCGTGGGTGAGCCAGTGACCCAGCAAGTAGCTTCGATTCCGAGCCTCAGGCCGCTGCAAATTCTCGAACTTGGGGATTGTCGAACCTGTTTCCCCATTATCCGATACTTAGGGACCTCAGATCCCAAACCGCATATTATGGAACGCCGACTAAGTCGCTGCACCTTCGTTCCGTGATCTGTTAAGGGTCTCTACACCCATCTCGTATGAAATACCCACCCGCCACAATGATAAACTTACATCGCCCTTCCGACGGGTGCGGCCCCACATGTCTGGGCCCCATCACAAAAGAACAAAATGGTGGATCAAGTCGCGACCCTGATTTTGCATTTGCAGATCTGTGCATGCTCGCGTGTTTTACACTTTCGACCGGGCCGGCCGCTCGGTGCATCGCGCTCAGAGTACCCTCGCTTCAAGGTTTTTCCCGCTAGTCCGAGCTCGGACAGGTCGCTTATGACGCCTTCATGTACCTCCTTGAGTATGTAGTTGGCGTCTTCCTTCCCTACGCACTTAAGGACGGGCGCAAAGAAGCCTCGTTTATAAAAGGTTCCCCGATGAACAGCCGAACCTCGCCTAAGTTCGACGCCTCCTTCGTCGCCGAAATGTACCTTCCACCAAATTAGTCCCATATGGGGTCCATCCCATTTCGGTTCGGACACATCAGGGGAGACTTCTCCGTTGTCGATTCTTCTTGAGGTTCTGGTAGGTGATCGACAACATCGGTCATGAGTCTTCTTGTGAGGTTATGGCCCGACAGCGAGTGTCGGCTTCGGGAATTCTACGTTCTTGGCATTACTTGATACGAACTCATTATGAACTTCTTAAGCAACTCTAGCACCTTCTTGAGATATAGGATCATCTTTTCGCCTCGGGCTTCATAGGAGTCTTCTATATGTTTTACCACCAATTGGGGTCGGCCTTACTTCAGTGTCTGCTTCCATGGAGTAGGCGAGTTAAGCCCCTTTCTGTGTTTCTCCTCATACTCGGCCTTGTTATTGGAGGCTCGGAAGCCGAATCTGAGGGCTTATTCCACGTTTATCCCGTCCGGGGAGGTCAAGATCAGACCTGCACCGCTTCCTTGGGCATTGGCGGCCCCGTCCACAGACAACTTCCAAATGGGGAGGTCGGGCGTGAGTTGTGTAGTTTCGTGACTCTGGCAGGGTGAATTCCATGATGAAGTCGCGAATGCGCCCCCTTTTCTGCCGTGTCCTTGGTTTGTACCGGATGTCGAACTCACTCAGCTCTAGAGCCCACTTTATCAGCCTTCCGGAGGTTTTTGGTTTATGCAGTACTTGCTTCATTGGATACTCAGTTGGGACTTCGATGGTATGAGCTTGGAACTAAGGTCGGTGTTTTCTGGAGGTAGTTACCAACGCTAGGATCAGCTTCTCCATCTTTGGATACCTCTCCTCAGCTCCTCTTTCGAGCTCGGTACAATAGTAGACTAGGCTGTTGTACCCACACATCCAGTTCACGACCAGTGACACTAGTTGAGGAAATTAAAGCTTGACCAAGTAAGTGAGGAGTTCTCCCTCGGAAGGGCTTACTAGGACGGGCGGAGAACTCAGATAGGTTTTGAGTGTCGTGAAGGCCTCCTCACAGTGCGCGTCCCATTGGAAGGCTCTTTTTAGGACTTGAAGAAGGGATGGCATTTGTCCCTGGCCTTGGACACGAAGCGGCTCAGTGCAGCTATTCGTCCAGTTAGGTGTTGAACTTCCTTGACATTTGAAGGTGGTAACATCTTCGAGGCACAACTTTGATCTTATGCAGGTTTGCTTCTATTCCTCGATTTGTTGACTATAAAACCCGAACTTCGAGGCGGAGACTCGGCGCATTTAGGTAGGTTTAACTAAATTGTAGCTTTTCGAGGGACACAGGGCCTCGGCTAAGTGGATGATGTTGAGCTCAGCCTTTACCGATTTCACTAACATGTCATCTATATATACCTCCATAGACTCTCCGATTTGCTTTTAGAACATCTTGTTCACTGATGAGTGCCTAAAACACTCATAGTATACCCGCGTCTCTCTTAGGTTTTTAGCGTTATTTTTATGGTTAAATATGTATTTTTCCAGTTTGTTATTTGAGTATGACTGAGTCGGTGAATGCAGGTGCAGATGATGTGAAAAGAGCACACTGTGGAAGCAAATTGGAGTAATGGAGAGCAATGCAGGAAAGTGGCTGCCACGTCGTGACGTTCCAACGTCGCGTGTTGGAAATCGACAATACGAAGTCATGTCGAGCGTCGCGGCGTCTGTCAGCGGCGATCAGCGAGATACGCACCTCATCATTTAAAGCACCAATGGTTGAGTCGAGGCATCGAGAATGGAGTGCGAGGTCGGGGCCGCGGAATCGGGCGGGGAGTGAGGAATCTCATTAGAAGAACCCGGATTTTTGTATTGTTTCTTTGATTTGGACAATGGAACTTATGTTTTATATATCACATACTTGTGTTTTCATGATCGTCATGTTCTAGATCTATACCTAGGTCTTGTTGAACCTGTATCACGGTTGGATGGATTAAAGTTGATTAATTTATATTATTTAGTTATTTATGATTTATTATTTGCTTTACATCTGCCAGATCAATTACATGGTAATGTTTGGCCCGACGATAGGATGTTCATGCTAGAATCCCAGAGATTCGAGAGATGAGGATACCCTAGGGATATGGGTAAACGACCTTTGGTTGAGTCGGTGAATAGAGATATTCCCGATCCCGAGGTGGCAAATAAGATTAAAACATTTAAGCATTTCGGATCTAGGGTGGGATAGAGATATACCCGACTCTTGCTTGAGATAGGTGAATACACCTCGAGAGAGGGTATCTCGTAAGGCAAGATCACCTAGTCATTAAGAAATCGCAATAAGTGAATAATCATCTTTAAGAAATAATCCATCGAGCGTGTGAGAGACATAGCCCTAGACTATTACAGTAATTCGATGCAAGATCGATAGTTTAGTTGAAATTCACACATTTGATTTCTTTCTCACAATACGTTTACTAGATAATATCTAAAAATCACATCTTTGTATTCAATTCTCCTGTCCCCGTGGATCGATATACGTACACGGTGGTACTATATTACCAGGGCGACAGCGTGCCGCAGCGGCGTATAGGCGTATATTTACACACCGTTTCGGCTGTCAAGTTTTTGGCGAAGCTGCGGGAGACGAGTTGGGTGATATAGAGAATCGCGATTAGATATTACTCTGGAAATTTTTGTTTTTATTTGTTTTACAAGTCTTTGGTAATTTGGTATTGTTAGTTACGTGTGTGATTGCCGATTTAGATTTCGTTAAGTACATGCGACAAACGAGACCCGGGTTGATAATATCTGTTTGACCCTAAGCGAGAAAGAACTTTACCGCAGTTACGCCGAGGAAACGAGGTCGAGCAGTTAGAAATCTAGCGATCATGCGGCTCTTGAAGAGCGGGTCTTGGCATTGAGCGAGCAGACCACGAGAGGGGCGAAATGGGAATAATCGGAAGGACCACGCACAGGCCATTTATACGGCGGATGATCCATTCATGTTACTAGAATTTGCGCCTCCACAGTCGTTGACGGCTATCGAGGCGACCACCCGTTGAGCGAAACAACTTGAGCGAAGTCGGTAACGTGCGGATCTTGCGAGAATATCTTGTTTCATGGACTACCCCGCTAGGAACCGAATATGCATTTGATAACTTCCTTGAAGTTTGTGATGCGATCAAGTATAATGCGGGAGTTCGCGAAAGCACTCGAGGTTGAAGTGTTCCACTCTCCTTTGGTGATAGAGCCCGACATTGGCTAACAAGTCAGCCACGATTCCATTACTTTGACGATTTAGTGCGGTTACGACTAAGTTCTTCCCTGCCAGTGCGCCTTGTACGAGATCAATACGTTTGGACAAGTGGGGAGAACTTAGCGAGAAAACAGGATAATTCTGGCTGTTGAGAAAATGCCACGCCCGCAGATTGACCCGGATGGATGCGAGGTTCACACTTTTACATAATAGTGAGATGCAGGCTAGAACGATTGATTGATGCCTCGGCTGGAGGAGCACTAATGAAGAAAACCACGGACCAAGCCTATGAAATTTTGGAAGATGCCGCAACCAATACAAATCAGTGGCCTAGGGAGAAGACTACACCAGTAAAAGCCATGGGTGGCACGGATAATGAGGTTCTCAACAATCTGGTTAATCATGTTGCACAGTAACCAAGCGATTGACTAGGCGGCAAGATGCGGCCAAATGCCATACGAGACCGGCCATGGGTTGTGTGAATTACGTAAGGAGGGCAGCCTGTGCTTACGAGAATGCCGGTCGAAACCAAACTATAAGCGAGCCCGGTATGTGTCAAGGTTGTCGAGAATCGATCAACCAGGGCGGTATGGGGGGAACAATTATCAAAAATCAACATCAAGGCCAAGGGTGGCGTAATAATCGCCGTCGAGCGAGTCGAACGATCAAGGGTATGGATGGAGATACTCGAGAACAACATGCCATCAGGCAGGAGTTAGTGAACCACCTCCTTAGAAGAAGGTGGATTTAGAACAAGCCCTTGCCCGATCTTGACCTCACACCTTTGCCCCTTTATGAATGAGACAAGCGAATATGCGACAACATGCCACGATTGAACAATCAAGCGGCACGGTTGAAATTTGATGCGAGATGGGTCGAATGGCGATCTGTTGACGAGAAAAACCTTGGGGTTCACTGGCTTAATTCGGAGGTAAACCACAGAGGAGAAGGGGAAAGAGTCTTTGCTGAGGCCATCACTCTAGGAGTGGAAAGAGTTGGAAACCGGAGCCCAGAAACTAGTGGTAGAGAATTGAAATTAAGGAGCAAGACAGAAAGCATCGAAGACCGGATGAAAGTGAAGCGACCAGGGCTATGAGAGCGGCAGGGATAATAAGCGAGGAAGAAGCAGGAACGGTTAAAAACGGATGAACTGTCATCGATCCAGGTATCCTCGGAGGTTGAAGAAGGTAAGTTGGAGCGGTTGCAAAGTTTCTTGACATCTTCAAGAAACTGCATATTAACTCTACCCTTTTTGGGCCTTTGGAGAACATGCTGGATTACGTGAATTTCATGAAAAGATCTTGGCGAGTAAGAAGAAGTTGGAGGAATATGGGACCATCGCCTTAGCGAGAATGCGGTGCCATCTGCAAAAAAGCTTCCCAAACTTGAATCCCAGGGTAGCTTTGTATACCGTTCTCTATAGAAGTCGGGTATCTGGAAAAGCCACGTGTGACTTGGGAGCCGGCCTTCGACTTGATCTTGCTTTCGATTTAAAGGCTAAAGTTAGAACCAAATCGACCACAATCTGACTTGCAACTTGCGAGATAGGTCCTACCCGACATCCTCGGGGTATAATCGAAAATGTCTAGTAAAAGTTGAGTAAATTCGTCCTTCAATGAACTTCGTCGATGCGGACATGGAGGGAGAACGATTCGATTCCCATCATACTTGGTAGACCCTTCACGGCCACGGAAGAAGCTCAAATTAATGTGCAGAAGGTGAGCTCAAATTGAGAGTCCAAGGAAGACGAATCACTTTCCATGTATTCCGACCCGTAGCATCTAGATATGATCAAATGAAGATATCTCGGGCGCACTACATAGAAATTTTGCAAGGCAATGCGAAAATTTTCGAGGAATAAACCTATTCTTGCGAGAGAAAGACAGAAGAGCGAGCGTGAAGAAGAATATTTCATCCACCTTGAGCATGGTCATTGAAGCACTATAAGGGATGCGTAAGCATTTCCCGGTTCTTTAAACATATCGCACATTGAAATTCGAATTTTACGGAGTCGAGGCTAGCAGTTAAACATAGCGCTTCTTGGGAGGCAGACCGAGTGTTTTCTTAAACTTCGGCACTACGTGCATTACAGTCAGTCACCTTTACAAGTGAGGAGAGTTTCTTGGCCATGGGATCCTCAATGTGCACAAATTTTTGGAGGCCCTCTACGTAGCACATTGCCCGTTGAGTCGTAGCATTCGCGACATTTCAGCGCATCGCGGCGATCCCGTGGCCCCGCCGCACTGCGGAGCGTCGCGACGTGGAGTTTCAGCGTCGGCGACGTGATTTTAAGTGTCTGCCTTGGCGTTGCGTGGATTTCCAGCGTTCGGGCGTGGATTTACTCACGGAGCGTCGCGGCGTGAGTGAAATCAGCGTCGCGGCGTGAATTTTGGGAGTCACGGAGCGTCAGCGGCGTTGATGCCGGCGTTGCGGCGTTGTTGAATTCAATCTGTAGCGTCGCGACCGTTGCTCCGACGTCAGCGGCGTGCGTTTAGTTCCACTC